>JAQPPZ010006073.1:0-70346 GCA_028583015.1 Wollemia nobilis | reverse complement strand
AAAGGTGCTACATACAAATGCAAATTGATTTTTCCTTGTGGAAAAGAAACGTAGAAATCAAAGAGACATTGGTTAATATGGTGAGTTTTCCCTAATCCATACTCTACCTTCCAACCATTCACCAAGAATACAAGTCTAACAAGAAAATACCTCACTAATCTAGTTGATATAAAACTATTAGTTGACCCACTATCAATCAAAATTTGCACATTCTTACCAAAAAATTTACCATTTAATAAGAAAGGATTAATTTATCCATTGAGTTCAAAACTACCTATGGCTGCATCGATTCTATGGCCAACTTCCTCTGGAGCCTTCGGTGGTAGATCAACTATGTTGGGGTATTTGTAAGCATAATGAGCTCCTTTACACACCCAACATCCACCAGGTGGAGCTCTATTGCCTCTATTATTATTTCTATTTCTATTCACAAATGTAGTTTCCCTATCCCTTCCTTGACCTACTGGCTTCTGGTCTTGTTTCTTGGGAAACTCTTTGAAATCTTTTCTGTATTTACTACCTTGATAATTGGATTTTTTTTTTGCCATCTTGCTTGTTGCAATAAAATCCTTTAGGTTTCTTATTTTGTTCTTTTTCCCATTTCATGAAATAAACACTTTTTCATTTCCTGAGCTCATATTTTCCTTTTCGGATAGCTTTTGGTAATTAAAATATGTTTTTTCTGTTTCTTTATTAGCTTCCTCCTTTCTTGCTAAATCAAAAGTAGTTGGTAAATTTATGGGATTATGCATGTTTACCGTCATCATAATTCTAGGATGTAATTCCAAATTATATTTTTAAGTTTTCATTTCCTCATTACTTTCATATTGGCTTGCATACTTCAATAACTATATGAATTTTTGGTGATATGCTTGAAATGACATATTCTCCTACCTCAAGTTTGAGAATTCCCCAAACGTTTCCACATAATATTGTCTTGTCAATCTATCTCTAAATTCCTTAATGAAATCCTCCCATTTGAGGTTTGCAACCTCAACCTCATATCCTTTCTTATATGACTTCCACCAATCCAGGGCTACTTTAATCATATTCATAACTACCAAAGCAGTTTTGGATTTGAAAGATAGGTCCACCAGAAAGAAGTAGGATTCTAGTTCACTTATCCAATTCTCAACTAAATCTCTATTGTATTTACCATTAAACTTGGATATTACAATTTTTTTTAAATTGTTATCCAATTCTTTACTCATTCTTGCCCTTCCAGCTCTAGATCCTTTAGGTTCTCTTGGAACTTCCACTATCCTTCCTAATCGAGTTTCTCTTTCTCTAGAAAAGTACTCTATGGATCATTGTTGTTGGGCAATAAGTTCATGTTGTTGGGCCATGTGAGTTTTTTGTTGGGCCATTTATTTCCTTTGATTTTCTATTTGTACTTGTAATAATTTTACCATTTTTTGCAAGGTTCCCCTCTTCCTCTCTAGTTTCATTCAAAGGAATCTCATGAACCCTTTTCTACCTTTCATGTTGGGGACCTTCTTTCCTTACATTTGTTTGTGGTTCTCTTACAAGTCTTTCGGTGGTTTTCTCCTCCCTACCTCCCTAGGATTTCTCAAGGACCTACCTCTCTACATTCGTGTCATTTGTCTTGTAAGTGAAAGAGGTAGAATATTAGTTATTGTTAATTAATTTAATTCCCATGTAGAGTTCTACTGATTTAGAATCGATTCTGCTTTGATACCATATGTAACAACCCAAATCTGATTACTTACTTGGTTGTCCAAAAAAATTAAATCCAAAGACTAGGATTATTTTTTTTGAAAGATTATATCAAAGTCTAAAATGTTCTTCCTAGTTCACAAGGTTTGCATTCAAACTAACTTCTTTTTGGATCATCCTTTTTTTACAATTAATTCAAACAATATTGCACAGACATAACATACCACTTTTGAATTCAGACTACTGCAGATAGTCACCCAAGTGGACGAGATCGGCCAAATCCCATGGAGATGTCATTCAATGGAAACTTTAAAATACGAATAAAAATTCATTGCATTGAAATTGTTGAGTTTAATAATACAATGAGGTAGGTGTGGTAGGTAATCAACGAATAAGTTAGTTAAAGAAAACTACCCGTAACTACTTTAGCACATAGCCAAACAAATAATGTAATAAACCTATGTGCTAACATCCCCCCTTATTACATTATTGACAAATACAAAGAGCATTGCGAAACAATTCAAATTTGACACGTGCAAGTGCCTTGGTGAAAATATCTGCAACTTGCTTATCAGTGGGAATGTACTGGAGCTATATGTGGTGCTTTGGAACTTCATCTCGAATGAAATGACATCGAGTGTCAATGTGTTTGGTATGCTCATGAAATATTGGATTCTTGACAAGATTCAAAACACCTTGATTATCACAAAATAAATGAAGTGGAAGATTCTTTGGAAGACCCATGTTTGTAAGAATATGACTTAACCACATTATCTCGTAGACTACTCCACTTGTTGTGTGATATTCTACCTCTATAGAAGATAAAGCAACCACCTATTGCTTCTTACTATGCCAAGAGATAGGTCCAGATCCAATATGGAAAATGTATCCAGAAGTTGACTTACGATCATCAATGGATCCGGCATAGTCTGAGTCCATGTATCCCTGTAAGAAGAACTTGTCATTCTTCTTGTACTCTAGGCCATAGTCTGTACTACCAAGGACATAATGAAGAACTCTCTTTGCTACTTTCCAATGACTCACCTTAGGTTCCTACATGAACCTTGAAAGATAACCCATAGCAAAACTGAGATCTGGCCTGGTATTTGTTAGATATATGAGACTCCCAATCAACTGGCGATAGAGAGTACCATCTACTTGTGGTGATTTATCATATCATGATAACTTAAGTCCTGGCTCCATTGGAGTCGCTTTAGACTTACAGTCAATCATGTGATATTTTTTGACCAATGTCTTGGCATACTTCTTTTGTGTTACTCTGATATGATTCTTTTTTGAGTCACTTCCAAACCAAGACAATAGTGAAGAAGTCCTAGATCTGTCATTTCAAAATATTATTTCAAATCATCTTTCATTGCATCAATCATGTTCTTTGAACTATCTGTTATGATCAGATCATCCACATATAGTACCAAAATCACTATGTCAGAACCATTGTTCTTGATATAGATATGTAGTGTTTTTGCATCTAAAGGACTTCTTTTGAATCCATGTTGCACTAGGTGACTGTCTATTTTGATGTACCAAGCTCGTGGAGCTTGTTTTAGCCCATACAAGGATTTGACCAACTTGCAAACTTTTTGTTCTTACCCTTCAATCACAAATCCTTCTGGTTGGGTCATGTACACTTCTTCTTGCATATCACCATTCAAGAAAGCACTTTTACATCCATATGATGTAACTTCCACCCAAACTGAGCTACCATGGCACAAAGTACTCGAATGGTAGTCATTTTTGCAGTAGGGGCAAAAGTCTCTTCATAATCTATGCCTTCTTTCTAAGCATAGCCCTTTGCAACAAGATGGACCTTATGCTTATCAATAGTACCATCTACCTTATACTTCACTTTGAACACCCATTTGCAGCCAATGGGTTTCTTTCCTGAAGGTAGATTAACTAGCTTCCATGTATGATTTTTCATGAGATATGTATGTTCTACTTCCATAGCAGCCTTCCACTAAGGCTCACTAAGTGCATCTTGAACTATTGTGGGTTCATTTTCATCCAATGCTGACATATAAACCCGTTCATCATCCATATTTGTTTCTCTATCTTCCTCTACATCTATAGATAGTTCATCAAATTATTGGTAAAGCTCGTCAACCTCTGAAGTTGATGCCTCTGCTCTCATCTGTTGAGTCATGCTATGAGTACAAGGTCGATCTAGAGTTAGATCTAGAAGTGAAGTCAACTTTGAATCTCTCAATGTGCTAGTATACCATTTAGGAACTTTGTTCTATGGGGGTGGAACCTCTTTCTTAGGCTCCTCTTCCTCTAGGTATATAGTTGTAGATGTGTTATCTGATGTGAAAGCTTCATCAAATACCACGTCTCTACTAATGTGTGTTTTCTTGGTCATAGGATCTATCAACCGATATCCCTTTGAATGCTCATCGTAACCAAGAAAAATACATTGTAAGGTTTTCTCATCTAACTTCTTCCTCTTATGTTTTGGTATGTGCATGAATGCCTTACATCCAAAAACCCTTAGATGAGAAATGGAGGGTTTCCTACCACTCCATGCTTCTTATGGAGTCTTGCCCTGTAGAGCTCTTGTGGGTGCTCTATTCAGGAGGTATGATGTTGTACTCACTACTTCTGCCCAATACTCATGCTCAAGATGTGCCCCCTTAAGCATACATTGAACCATTTCCACAATGGAATGATTCCTCCTTTCAACAACTCCATTTTGCTGTGGAGTATAGGCTATTGTCAGTTGTCTCTTAATCCCATGTTCATTCAAAAATGATGAAAATTCCTTGGAGGTATATTCCCCCCTTGATCTGAGTGGAGGGTTTTGATGGAACATCCTAACTCCTTCTCAACAAGCTTCTTGAACTGCTAAAAGTATAGAAATACCTCTGAATTCAATTGAAGAAAGAAAACCCACATCTTCCATGAGTAATCATCAACAAAAAATTGAAAATACCTCTTTCCACCATAGTTGTTTGGCATAGGACCACACAGATCGGTGTGTACCAACTCCAAAGGTTTCTTAGCTTATGAAGAGCTAACCTCAAACGGTACCTAGTGTTGCTTCCCTGCTAAGCAATCCGAGCATACTGGCAATATGGATGAAAGGTTGGGAAGGCCTTTCACCATCTCATATTTTCTCAACTCAAGCAAATATCCTAAACTCAGATGCCCATATCTCTTGTGCCAAAGAGAAGTAGCCTCCTTTGTAGTCGCTACCATGGCAACATGAGGTGTGGAAATGACATCTAAGATGAACAAGCCATGCTTGTATGATCCTGTTGCTACATGCTTTCCCTTTCTAGTGATGAAACATCTCTTTCTACCCTCCTCAACATGGAAAACAACATTCATATCTCTATCCAAGATCTGAGGGATGGACAACAAATTGTTGGTCAATCCAAGAACATAGAGTACCTTCTCAATCTAACATTTTCCATCTAGAAGAGTGACGAAAACATCTCCTTCACCCTGGACTCGGTAGGTCTGATTATCAAAAATTGTCACTGGCTTACCTTCCTTTTCCTCAAATGTCTCAAACCATGATCTATCTCCAATCATGTGTTTACTGGCACTAAAATCAATATACCACACTACATATTTTTGTTGAGAAGATGTGTGAGTCATGAGCACCTTGTGTGCTCGCTCAAAATTTGAGTCCGAGTCTGATTTGGCATAAGCAAAATTCCCCTTGGGTTGCTTATTCTTCTTATATGGTTTGTATTTCCCTTTTCCCTTCTTCTTGTGATATTGGTCATTTTGTTGTTTATTCTTAAACCAACACCTATTGGTGTCATGGTTATTCATATCACAAATTTGACAATATTGCTTGTCTTTTTGCTGAGGTTGTTTTCCTTTTCCTTTATATGAAGATCCTCCCTTCTGAAAATTACCTTGTTTCTTACCCCCTTGTTTGGAGTAGAGGGTATTATTTGGCACTTCATATTTCTAAAACTGATTTGCCTCCTCAGTTTGAAGCAAATTCACCAATTCCACAAAGGTAACTTGTCTACCAGACACGTTGAGAGAGGTAATCAACACCTTGTAGGATTCTGGCAAAGCTCTCAAGATGACTGAGGTCAAGAGAGTATATGCCACTGTATCTCCCATAGCATTCAATTTGACTTTCAATTCTACCACTTTGCATAGGAATAGGTCAACTATCTCACCAGATTTCATACTAAGTGTATGTAGTTGAGTTTGAAGTTTTAGAATAGTGGACTTATTCTTCCCTTCATAAATGGTAATCAAAGCATCCCAAGCTTCCTTACCAGATTTGGCATCATAGATATGAGGTTGGACCTCATCTGTAGTAGCAAGCAGAATAAACATGAGATATCTTCTATCCTTCTTATCAAAGGCCTCTTGATCTACCCTACTATTGTAGGATATTTTGTAGTGCTAGTCACTACATCCCATAAATATTCAACCTGAAGGATAGCTCTCATATTTGTCTTCCATGGTGCAAAATTAGAACCTTTGAGCAACTATGAATCTGATAGATATTTATGAATAGTGGCCATTGTGAAGGTTCCTTATAACACCAAATGGTCCCCCTTTATTTATACTTGCAAAGAGTATGTGAAATGGAATTCAATCAAATTGATGGCACCTGCCTCAAAACCCTTTGAAAGAAGGTTGATGAGTTGGAGGAGTTTAAGCCAAACAATAAGAAAGAATTAGGGTATTAAATGGAGTGAATATCAAAACTGGTTTGCCTTATTTCTCCTCGATGATTTATAGAGAACAATAGCTCATACATCATTGTTGCAGCTATATTAGGTGTTAGATACAATAGTCCAAGCACAACAACATCACCTGTAAGTGTGGACTAGAGGTACCGTATATACCGAACGTTGTTGTGCAATAAATTGCACAAATAGGTGTAAAATTTGGGGTCTTTTCTTTGCTTTGTATATTTTACTTTATGATTGAAATGCAAGAAAATAGGAAATTTAAATGCAAAAACAATCACAAGTGCCCACAAATTTAAACACTTAGGTGTCGTTTTCCATCGAAAATGCACCTATTACAATACCAGTTTGTTACAATGATTTTTGCAAAATATTTGAGTTTTTGGTTTGCAAAAAATGATATTCAAATCCATAATTTTCTTTCTCAAATCAACAATTTTCTTCCCCCCTTTGTCTTAGAATTTTGCAAAATAAAATGCTTTTGATCCCCCCTTTTTGTTGCAAAATAAACAAGGATGAAAATTTGTGATAGACCCTTTCAAGTTCCAAAAAAAATGCTTATCCCTCCAAAGATTGCTTGAAAGGAATAGACAAAGTATTTTTAAAAAAATACCTCTTAAGTAGCTTCTCCTCTTGCTTTGGCAGAAAAACAAATTCTCTTCAATAGCCCTCCTTTGTCAAAAAATGGCCCTCCTTTGTCAAAAAATAACCAAAAGTTGCTCACCGTTGACAAAATATTGTCAAAAAAATTGTTATGTTAGCAAAATATTTACGAAAAAAATGGAGTGCATAAAAAATTTTCTAGTGGTGTGGGAGGGATTTGAAACCGTGACCACCTGCTTTGATTTAAAACTCTATCCCCTCCGACTGGCTTAGCCATAGTTGTCAATGAAATTAAACAAGGTATTGTGAGTATTTAAAACCTTGTGTCCGTTAAAAGGAATTTTTGGAGAAAAAAATATATTTGGGTGGTGGTCGCATGTGGGATGGAATCCTTGACCTCTGCCTTGGAAAGTGCCCTAGCACTGGGTGATCAACCAGCCCATATACCACATCATATGGGAGGAAGGGAGATCCTCCTACTCTTTATTCCCTTCCATCGTGTGAGATGGGAAAAAAAATAAAAGGGACTTTAGTCCCACACGCACTATACCAGTGCATTTGAGCGGTTTAAAAACATTTGAAATACAAAGTGTTATGATTGCCTGTGGGTAATCTAGCCTTGACGTTAACCTTTTGTCACTCAACCAGTAAATAAAACATTGCCACATACGCACAATACCCAAAAAATGGAAAATTGCCACGTACGTGTTACCCTGTTGAATTCCACATCAGCTATTGGCCACATGTCTACCTAGTAAGCCATTGCCACGTGTCTATCCAGTTAGCCACTACCATGTATGCTCATCCTTGAAAAATGTGTCACCTTTGTCTACCACAATCAATAATACACATAACTAGAATGCCACGTTAGAGTCCTTGATCTGCATGTCTATCCACATCACTAGAATGCCATGTTAGGGTCCTTGGTTTACGTGTTTATTAGCATCACCAGAATGAGAGTCTTGGTATGCATCCGTGTTGCTATGCGTTTATCTGCCCACCTATGAAATTGCACCATGGAAAACATGTTATCACGTCCTTCTCTCGTCTCTCTTCCACCTGCGTTCGTCTTGCTTTGGTACCATGTAAAATGTGAATCAACATCCATTACATTGAAATTGTTGAGTTTAATAATTAAATGAGGTAGGTGAGGTAGGTAATCAACGAACAAGTCAGTTAAAGAAAACTACCCCCAAATACTTTAGTTTAGTGCTTAGCGCATATCCAATCAAATAATATGATATACCTACGTGCTAAAAATATATATCCTCAATTATCATCTGCATGTTCTAGCATGAGGACTGATCCATGACAAGGATTGTCCTCTAGGGCCCATAACACCTATTGGGTGGACGTCTTTTTCCCTTAACTCTTTATACCAAACCTTCGATATTCTAGTTGGCTTGTTCCTAAATGGTATAAAATAATATGACGTGTTTATGTCTCTGTGACTAACTGGTGAATCCTATTTACCCGAACCCAGTTAGTGACATGCCATTTCCTTGATCTTGGATTTCATTACTCAAACTCATTACAACTCACAATGGTTTGTCCCATTCCAAACCCTATGGCTATACTAGGCTAAATTCAATGAGTAAGGAATTTATCACTATACCCTTCGAATACAACCTAGGAAGGATGTCCCATACCACTTTTTTGTCTAGTCCTAACCCAATCATTTATTAACCAATTCTATCAATCAGTAGTTGTATTGAAGATTGGTGTGCGCATACCCGCACCTCAACACTATGAATGATATTTAATCACATTCTCAGGACAACCACCCAATAATCTTGTTAAAGTTATACTACTTTCAAAATTATCTACTAAACTACCTTAAGTAGAAGACTCTCTCTATTTTTAAGCAAAAACATTTAGTTTTAAAGCATAAGTATTTACTATACCTAGGGTAATCTACTGTTTGAAATGAATTCTTCTACAACCATGATGTCAACATCATATCAAAGCAAGTTCATTTCAAGATATTAATCAATTCCATTCTACATTTGGGTAAACTCTAAAGAGTCCAAATATTCTACCCATGCTTTAATTGTCAAACTCTCAACACTACATAATTTTTGCTAACTACGTTTCCCCAAAAGCTATATTATGAAAGGATTTTCCACGGTTCTATCCTTTAGTTTATAATTTCATGTTTCATGTATTACAAGTTCTTTCTTTTTTTTAAATAAATAAATAAGTTTACTTCTAAAGACTATCCTCTCGAATTCTTATCCAATCAGTAGATTGGTAAAGAGTTCATCCCATATTTCATAAACTGCACTAGAAAATCTTATGCACTCAAGTAACTTCCAATATTCAAAATTTATTTTAATTCTGCCTCAAGCATTAAAAAACTAACTGTAACATCCATAAACAAGTCATATTAAGGAAAGTTCTAAATCAACAACCCTTTTATTAATTGCAAATATTTCAAAGCATCGATGTTCAATTTGACATCACTAAGACCAATTCTGTAATCCCTTTTTCAAATGAAAATATAAGAGGGCTTTACCCATTTTTATAATAGACAACACAATTATTGACAACAAATTCAACAACCATATTCTAGATTCAGACCTACTATTTATTTTAAAATTTCTTCCACTCGAGTCTATGCTCATAGCAAGTAAGAACACTGCTTACCATTTGGCTAGGTCTTGACGCTTTTGGTTCGAACTCACCCACAACCTTTGTTTTTTTTTCCTCAATGTCGGCTCATTCAGTGACCATCAACACACAAAAGAGTTCTTACAAAGGTCATAGAGATTTGATACAACTCATAACGGATGAGAATGCATCCTACTATGCACACATGTATTCCAAAAACTTTAATGGAAAACATACCAAAATAAAAACTCTGTTATCTCCTATACTAAGATATACACCTAGTTAACTTATCATCATGTTTTCTAGTTTCATTTTCTACCCCATTTTCTAGGTAGCAATTTCACAAATAAAAGTCTCACTCAATAAAGTTTAACATTCAAAAATGTGTCATTGAGTAAAATTTACTCCTATGTTTACAAGCAATCGACATAGAAGTTTAGCAATCAACACAAAAGTTAAGAAATCAACTTTACTAGCAAAGCTACGCTTCCACTCATATTTTTTTAAAACTCAACCAACACAACAACATTCGACTCGAATTTAACTCGGTTCTTCTGAGTTAGTTTGACATGGTTTCACACCATTTATTCTTCCTGAAACATTCCACTTCCTAACTTCGATGAGTCATAGCTTACACAACAACATTTCTTAATTAGTTTATCCATTATTTCAATTGTTTTACATAGAATGCACATAAGCGTTTATGGTATCTTCTCATTGTTTCTATTTTTGTACAAGCAAGATATGCTCGGAAGAAACCAAACTATCACCCTACCATTTTCATAAAATATAGACATACAAAATATGCAACAAAAACATATTTATTCTAGTCAATTCGACATGGTTTCTCACTATTGTTTCTACCTAAAACATGTCACTTCCATTTTTGAGTTTGCATAGCATGTTCAGTTTCCATTTTTATTTAGACACAATATGCTTAGTTTTAATTGCCATTTGGATACAACATGCATAAATTTTACATTCATTTAAATGTAGCAAACATAGTAACCAAAAAGAGAACCCAACCTGTGTCTTCTGCTTCCTGAAACTCTTCTGTTTGTTGGTCTCTCTTTTCCTAATTTCCTGGCATCTCTCTTCTCTCTTTTTTTTTTATCATATTTTCTTCTTCATCCTCGTGGTTCAAAAAACTTGGTAAACTATTTTCTTTTCTTACCCATACATAGTGCCAGGTTAGTGAGTCCTCTCCACAATCTTGTGCCACCACATTTTTATTATGGTGTTCTTAAATAACCTCAACAATAATGATTTGATTCTGTTGAATTTTCCATATTTAGTGCAACAATAAAATATAACTAATTTTCACATATTAATTAAAATAAAAAATGTAAAGTTAGAAGCATACGTAGAGTCTAAAACAAATCAAGACTCTGGCCATCCAAACACATAACACTTGCCTAGTGACCACACATTTTCACCATATTTTAATATAAACATGGAGCAAATACAAAGTAAATTATTACTCATTTTATATAAAATTCCTTTCCTTCTCTGAATTAATAAAATAAACATTTACCTTTATTTATTTTCTATTTTATTTATAAAATTATCTTTCTATAGAATCATGAAATAATAATCTCAAATCTTCATTCAACAATTAAAGGGTGGCTCCCTTGATTGAGACATCTTCATTGCCTCCCTCTAAACACATAATCTCACCTTATATAAAAATAAAACAAGAAACATTTAAAGTATTAAATATATACATGCATGTCCAAACAAAAACTAACATGTTTTTCCAAGCTAGTGGCTCCTATCATCATTGCCACCACAAAATATTCCTCATTCCATGCAATCAAGCAATACTCCAAAAAATTAAACTCACGCAAAGATGCAATCTATATTAACCCTAAATGATATGCAAGCATGAGTTTCCATGTGCTCACAAGCCGAATCATCACTTCCCATACTTAACCTTTTTCTACTGACTTGTTACCTTTCATTATCAGCCTACAACTGTCCTGCACTCATAGATACTGTCAGTAGTACCATATTTCTCAAAAGTAGGTAAGTGTATACATATTTTGCTTTCTTTCAATACTCAAGTGAGGAGGGTCATTACAACATCATCTACCATGTCAATTGTATGGACTGCCATTTCACCCACCACATGTTATACCACATCAATTGTATAGACTATTGCCTACAATATCATCATTCGCATAAACCATTACACTAGCTATATAGACTTCCATGTCACCTGCTATGTGTTGCACCACATCATATACCGTGTCAATTGTATGGACTACCATGTCACCCACCACATGTTATACCACATCAATTGTATAGACTACCATGTCATAAAGTGACACATCATCAGGTACCACATGATGAAGATAATAAAATAAATAAATAGGAAAATATTAAAAGAAACAAAGCAAAAATAGAGCAAAAAAATAACATTAGATATCAACATAGAAAGCCCAAAAAAAAATTCTTTATTTTCTTCTACATCCATGGCTGAGAAATGCCAAACATTTTATAGGCTTAGAAGGATAAACCTGGAGAATTCTAGACACCAAAAAACAATTACAAAAATCATCTAAACTTAGGAAGTTATAAAAATCATATAATCTTAGAAAAAGGTATTAAATTTTAATCTAAACAAGATTATTGAATGATATGTTACAAAATAGATTTTCTATATTTAACATCCTTCCTAAAATATGATTTGTGAAAAATAATTGCTCAATCCTCCCTCAAATCTGATTTGTGAGAAAGGGCTCTCATTCCCAAAATATTTTTCAATTTATTAGTCTTCTTCCTTCAATGGCTTTGTCCAAATGTCAGCAACCTGATATTTGGACCTGGAATGAGAAACCTTGATTTCTTTATCTTTAAGTACTTGTTTGTTGAAGTGAAATCTGATATGTATGTGCTTTCTTCTTCCATGAAAAACTCAATTTTTGGAAAGTTGAATGGCAGAATTATTATCATAGAAAATAGTGGTCTCTTCCATGTGGAGCTGCATCAATTCTTCAAGCATCCTATGTAACCAAATTGCATGTAAACCAGCTGAAGTGGCTGCTACATATTCTTCTTCTACCATGGACAATGCAACAATAGTTTATTTTTTTGATGACCATGAAATTACCCCTGAACCAAGATTAAAAACATATCCTGAAGTACTTTTCCTATCATCTATATCTCCTGCCCAATCACTGTCTGTATAACCAACTAACTTCAAGGTACCATTCCTTTCATAAAAAATACCATTATTTGTAGTCACTTTCACATATCTAAGTATTCTTTTACTTGCATAGAAATGTGTAGCATGAGGATCCTCCATGAACTTGCTTATCAAGCTGACTGCGTACATGATATATGACCTTGTTGTAGTTAAGCACATTTAACTAAAAACCAAGCTTTTATACAAGTTAGAATCTACATTTTTGTTGTCATATTCTTTTCTCAACTTCACACCCATAGTAATAGATGAAATTGCTGGTTTGTATTATCCAACCTAAACCTTTTCAATATATCATTGGCATACTTCTCTTGAGAAATAAAAATCTCATCACTATTATGAGTGACTTCAATACCAATAAATTAATGCATCAAGCCAAGATCAGCTATTTCAAATTCATTTTGCATTGCAACTATAACACCCCAAGTCTACCCACTTGGTTGTCCAATCACCCCAAGTCACCACCACTTGGTTGTCCAATATCAAATATTTCAACATGAGAAAATATTTCTTTATTTTAATTCATATCAATTTTTTTTTCTAGTTTGAACATGTTAAAACCATCTTCATGAGTGTCATTTCACTATAGTATAAATACTCATGAGATCGAGATTGGCCAAATCTTGCATAATTTCCCATTTTGAACTTCACTCTCCTCTTAAGATCCTAAGTTTCGATAGTGGGTTTCTTTTCCTCTAGGGCCCATAACACCTAGAGGTGTGATGCATAACTTTACCATGTATTAACATGAATTCATAGACTTGTGTCTTATATTTATGTCATGTAAGAATTAGTGCATACATGCCCATTCTAGAAAATCAACCATTTCTTATGGAACATCATCTAGGGTCTTACTAATACCCTGGTAACCACCCGATGTCTTGTGTTGATTAACCAACATGATATCCCATACCATCGTGTTGTTGGTAACACCTAGTCAAGCACAATTTGCCACTCATCACTAGTAGGGATAACCTAGAAGATATGCCCATACAAGTCTTCGTCACCTCCCGTTCTAACCATTTTTCGTTAGAAGTACAATTAGAGCCCTGATCCGTGATGATTTTCCTACCCACAAACATCATTAATATAAGTTTCCATAACACTTTCCTTCCCACAATCTTGTATTTCTATCAAGATTTTCCTGCCCACAACCTTAGGTTGCATTACCCACAACCTTAGGTTGCGTTATAATATTATCTATCCCACAATCTTATATCACTTTTTATAAACTTAATTATGGTTCGAATTGTCTAAATAAAGTTTCGGAAACATATACCATCTCCTAAAGGTATTGAGATATAATAATGTATCAAACAATAACTAGTTTTCATCTCTCTCAGATAAGTTTTCCACTAAGGCTGAATAGAAACCAATGAGCATTGGAAACCTTTTATGCAAATTAAAGAACCTTAAGTTTTACAATACTCATTTATTTTATGTTTCCTTCTGAATTCATCTTAATTAAAGGTACAAAAGCTACTTCCAAATAAAATAAAATATAACATCATATCTTCTTATAATACTCTTTGAAATTTTACTATACAAATAAGAGATAGAGCTATTGGCTTGCATCAGGTTATGCATTGTGGTAATAATTCTAAAATATTTTACGGAAAGGAGTTTTTAAAAGAAATTTAAATCATTCTATAACAGAAAAAATAAGAAAACATAATACCACCCTCAATTCTTGTAGACAACTATACACCCAACGCTTATGATGACTTGCTTTAAATTTAGGATGACATACAACTAACATATAAATGAACTCATTCACTTTCTTATTTTAATACCTACACAACTTTTTTATTTAAAATAATTGTACACCTATCAACTTCCTGTATTAGTTTCGATTTCAAATTAGGTAATCTTTGTTCAAAACTTAAGCTGCCCCTTACTTACTACATAGAGTTTCCCTATTAGATGTTTCCACACAATTTCAATGCATTTACCCTTACCTAAGTTTGGTATCAAGTTTAAAGATAAACTAATTAAAACTTCATACTGCATACTTTAACCAAATCTATGTTATACACACATCTAATTTCTCGATCCGCTGTAGCGATAATATATCTTGATTATTTAAACTAAATGATTTGTATTACCAACGGTGTCATCATGAGTTTATACCAGATGTGTTAAAGTATTATATCAAGGCAGAATATGTTTCCAAATGAAGTAATGAAATAACCATCAATCGTTGTACACACTTATGGAACTTTAACACAGTTTTGTAAACATATACCATCTCCTAAAGGTATTGAGATTTAATAATGTATCAAACGATAACTAGTTTCCATCCCTCTCAGATAAGTTTTCCACTAAGGCTGAATAGAAACCAATGAGCATTGGAAACCTTTTATGCAAATTAAAGAACCTTAAGTTTTACAATACTAATTTATTTTATGTTTCCTTTTGAATTCATCTTAATTAAAGGCACAAAAGCTACTTCCAAATAAAATAAAATATAACATCATCTCTTCTTATAATACTCTTTGAAATTTTACTATACAAATAAGAGATAGAGCTATTGGCTTGCATCAGGTTATGCATTGTGGCAATAGTTCTAAAATATTTAACCGAAAGGAGTTTTTAAAAGAAATTTAAATCATTCTCTAACAGAAAAATAAGAAAACATAATACCACCCTCAATTCTTGTAGACAACTATACACCCAATGCTTATGATGACTTGCTTTAAATTGAGGATGACATACAACTAACATATAAATGAACTCATTCACTGTCTTATTTTAATACCTACACAATGTTTTTATTTAAAACAATTGTTCACCTATCAACTTTTGGTATTAGTTTTGGTTTCAAATTAGGTAATCTTTGTTCAGAACTTAAGCTGCCCCTTGCTTACTACATAGAGTTTCCCTATTAGATGTTTCCACACATTTTCAATGCATTTACCCTTACCTAAGTTTGGTATCAAGATTAAAGATAAACTAATTAAAACTTCATACTGCATACTTTAACCAGATCCATGTTATACACACATCTAATTTCTCAATCCATCGTAGTGATAATCTATCCCGGTTATTCAAACTAAATGCTTTGTATTACCAATGGTGTCATCATGAGTTTATACCAGATGTGTTAAAATATTATCTCAAGGTAGAATATGTTTCCAAATGAAGTAATGAAAGAACCATCAATCATTGTACACACTTATGGGACTTCAAGTTTATAAAAGATATCAAATTGGTCTTTATAAATAGAGGAACACCTCCTAGCTACTATTTGCATTAAGGGTTAAACATGTCCTACGTATCAAGATTTCCTAAACATTTTACCCGACATTATATATTTTCAAGATGTCTTGTTCTAGTTTTCACTATGCAACCACACTTAACATAAAACCACATAAAGTATTCACTCTTCATTTTGCAACAACTTCAAATACAAAACAATAGCTTCTAAAATATATACATAAAATGAACTCTCATCAAATGGGTATGTTAAGAAAAGAAATTGCAGTCTATACATCCTGAAATCCATTATGCATGTTTCTCAAGTTTTGTTTCCAATAATATTACACATTCCTTCTAAACTCTACCCTGGACTTATCTCAGGAGCTTCCTAATCAAATACAAATACATGTAATAAATCTGACTATAATTCTTTAATATCCCAGGCTTCGACATGCACTGAGTATATTTTCCAATTTACACAACATACACAGTATTTTCCTTTCCTCCTCTTAACACAATTTGTTACTTCCGAAATACAGATAGAACCGCTAATAGATTGCATGCATTAGGCTTGAAGCATTCAATAGAATTCTTCTTTCATATTTTGGTTATCCGATGGTTTCCAAGGGTTAGAACGGTCGAGCTACGATGATATGCAACTATGTCTATATGCAAACATCATTCCAAAACTTAATTCATCATGCAGAGTTTTCCCAACATGTCAAACAGGCTTCACAACATTTTACAACACAACATGCATCATTTATCAATTTTCAAGAAAGATAACTTCAATCTTAGGTTCACACCACCAGAATCTCAATAAATCACTATGGCATGATGTTTTCCATCAGTCCTTCAAGTGCATGCATTGCAAGCATTCAAAAAAATGCTTATTGCCTAACATTTCCATCAATCCTTCAAGTGCATGTATTAAAAATACATTTTCATATCACACAGAAAGAATTTTCATTTTTCTAAAATGCATTTAATAATCTGAATTTTTAACTCAGAGCAACATTCACCATAATTATTTAAGCTACACTTTCAAAATTTTCTACTTAGAATTTTCTTTAAAATTTTCATCTAAGTGAACTTACTACTCTCTTCTTGCCTTCAATGTTTCGCTCTCCTCTCGCCATCCTTCTTCCCTTGCAAAACCAAGCACACCATACCATTGTGTGTATCCTCTTTTCCTGTCACCGTATTCCCCCTCTAGAGGATGGTTCTCCTCATCCTTCGCATGCAAAACTGACTTCGTTTTGAAATTCGTCCATCTAAGTATGCCAGGTGGTAGCCATGTTCTTCCATGTTCAACAACCATACAATAGCAATAACAATAATCTCTAGAATTATACTGACAATTCCTTAATTACCTTCTTCATAGAATGCAAACAATATTTCCCTTAATAATCATATTATATTATTACTTTTAAATTTGCTATTATTTAAATTATTTTATTTACCTTATCACAAAAGCAATTATATACATTAAATATTATTCACTTTCATTATAGTCTTGTGTTGATGTTTTATACAATTAGCTATATTTGTATTTATATAAATTTTTATTTTAATTTTTAAATAAATAAATTTCTTAAGAACACACAATTCCCTTTCAAACCTCAAAGCATTATTAGTTCTATATATATATATATATATATATATATATATATATATATATATATATATTATTAATTTTTAAACTATGGCTCCCATGCATTAAGCACTCTCATTGCCATCCAAACATTTTAAATTCACAAATTATCAAACATCAACCACTCCTACATATGCAACTACATGATATGCATTCTACATGGACCGTTGGTGAATGCATTGCCTATAGGGTTCTTTGCCCCTATCAACTGGTGAATACACCACCGCTCATCATCTCCCTTGACTTACCTTGCATCGGAATAACCCTTCTACCTATTGAGGAGACCACATTCCTTTGCATCGCCCTGCTAGTAACAATACCTGTCTCCTGCAACCACAGATACATTAGCAGTATCTCATCCTTGCAGATAAATTAGGCGTATAATAAAATAGGTTTTTGGAGGGTTGTTACATACTTCCCCCTAATATTAAACACAGTCCTTGTGTTTGCATTTACCATTTGAAGCATAAATAAATAAAAGAAAATATTGCCATGATAGAAGAAAATCAGTTCAATACATCATCAATTTTTTTATAAAATGCTTCATCATCTAATATCAAAACATGCATAAATATGAAGTATATGTATCATTCTTCACAAACCAAGATATGATAATATCTAAAATTATGACATGAAACATGCATAAATATCAAGTATAGGTATCATACTTCACAACCAAGATATGATATTGTTATTGTTCAGTCAAAATAATACTATGTCATGATGATAACAATGTCCAAACATTATTCAAACAAGAATGGAAATTGTCTTTTCATGTTGGCCACATCTTCCCACATGGCACTATTTTTAAAAAACTGGTCCCATTGGACCTTGCACTATTCAATGTTCCTCTTTCTCAATTGTTTCATTCGGTATCCAAGGATCTTAACTGGTCGCACCTCAATGCACAGGGGATCATCCATCTACAATTGATCAACATTCCAAACATGTGATGGGTCAGGAACATATTTCTTGAGAAGGGACACATGGAATGTATCATGAATTTTTGACAAATTGGGTGGCAAGTCTAATTTGTAGGCAACAGGGTTCAATTTTTCAATAATTTTAAAATGCCCTACAAATCATGGACTAAGCTTAGAGGATTTGATAGAAATTTTAGTAGGTTTAACTCTTAGGAATACTCTGTCTCCCATAAAAAATTCCCTTGGTGTTCTCTTAAGGTCCGCATAACTCTTTTATCAATCTGAGGCTTCCTTAAGCCTTTGACGAATTTCATTGAGTTGGTCTTCCATTTCTCTGACCATATCTGGCCCGATCATCACCCGATCCTCTGGATTACTCCATGACAATGGTATTCTGCACCTCCTCCCGTATAGAGCCTCAAATGGAGCCATACCTAAAGAAGTATGATAATTATTATTATAAGAAAATTCCACTAGGAAAAGATAATCTTCCCATTTTGTCTGATGATCCATACAATACATGCAGAGCATATCCTCTAAGACTTGATTTACTCTTTCAGTTTGTCCATCTATTTTTGGATGATAGGTAGTGCTAATATTGAGTTTTGTTCCCCATGCCTGGTGCAATATCTACCAAAACTCAGATGTGAATCGAGAGTCCCTATCTGATATAATTATTTTTGGAAATCCGTGTAGCCGTACCACTTCCCTGGAAAATTTTTGAGCTACAGGGGAGCTCCATATTTTATATTTCTAGGCAGAAAATGTGCCACCTTAGTCAATTTATCCACTACTACCAGAATGGCATCATGTTGAAAATGATTCTTAGGCAATCCAACAATAAAATCCATAGTTACCACCTGCCATTTGTATTGTGGAATGTCATGCAAAAATAAACGTCCAACTGGATGTAAATGTTCCACTTTCACCTTTTGACATTCTAAACACTTTGCCACAAATTCAGCAATGTCCCTTTTCATTCTCGACCAGTAGTATTCTTTTTTAAATTTTCATACATCTTTACATAGCCTAGATGAGCAGAATATGGAGTGCTATGTGCTTCTTGCAGGATCACATTTCTCAAATCTTGATCATTAGGTACTACTAATCTATTTTTGAAAAATAGTATATCCTCCCAGATTCTAAATTCCTTTACTTTATCAGAACCTTGTTGAACCAATTCTCGATATTTCTGAGAATATTCATCTTGAATCTGCAATCCTCTTATTTGATCAATTATAGCAGATTGAAAATGTGACATAGCATTGATATGCCTTCTTCTACTTAAAGCATCTGCTAATTTATTTTCTTTTCCTTTAATATACTCTATGCCAAAATCATATTCTACTAGAAACTCCATCCAACATCTTTGTCTAGCATTGAGCATTGGCTGAGTAAAGATGTATCATAAACTTTGATGATCTATTCTTAGCTCAAAATATTTACCAAGTAAATAATGATGCCACATTTTTAGAGCATGCACAACCACAACCAATTCTAAGTCATGTGTGGCATAATTCAATTCATGCTTCTTAAGTTTTTATGATTCATAAGCAATAACACCATCCTCTTGCATGAGAACCCCACCTAATCCTTCTATAGAAGCATCAGTACATACAATAAATGGTTGTTTGGGATCTGCTATTCTAAGAATAGGTGTTGATGTTAACTTTTCTTTAAGAATTTTGAATGCTTCTTCACATATTTCTATCCATTTAAAAGCTTTTCCCTTCTTTTGGAGATTGGTTATTGGATAAGCTATCTTAGAATTTTTTGGATAAAATGATGATAATATCCAGCCATCCCCATAAAACTTCTCACTTCAGAAACATTTGTGGGAGCAGGCCATTCAATAATAGCCTCAATTTTCCTTGGATCAACAGATACCCCTTCAGCAAAAATTATATGACCCAAATACTACACTTGAGTTGCATAAAACTCACATTTAGACATTTTTCCATATAATTGATTCCTCCTGAGAATTTCAAGAACAGTCCTCATATGTAGATCATGCTCTTCCTTGTTTTTGGAGTAGATCAATATATCATCCAGGAATATCAACACAAACCGATCTAGTTGTTCTCGAAACACACTATTCATCAAGTTCATAAAAGTTGTTGGAGCATTGGTCAACCCAAAAGGCAACACTGTGAATTCATAATGACCATATCTGGTTTAGAAAGCAGTTTTATGGGTATCTTCCTCTCAAATCCTCAACTGATGGTATCCAGATCTAAGATCAATTTTGGAGAAAATCATGGCTCCCTTTAGTTGATCAAATAAATCATCTATTCTGGGTAGAGAATATTTATTCTTAACAATCATCTTGTTTAACATTATGTAATCAATACATAACCTTAGTGTCCCATATTTCTTTTTCACAAACAACACTGGTGCACCCCATGGTGAAACACTAGGTTTAATATGTCCTTTTTCTAAAAGTTCCTGAAGCTGTGTCTTAAGTTCCTGCAATTCTATTGTAGTCATCCTATAAGGTGCTCGAGCTATTGGTGTTGCTCCTGGAAAAAGTTCTATTGTAAAATCAAACTCCCTTTGTGGTGGAAGACCAGGTAATTCTTCAGGAAAAACATCTCGAAAGTCATTTAACACTGGATAGGTTTGGAAAAGACTTGCTCTAGATTCATTTTCTTCCTTTTTATTAAGTTTAACCACAAAGACTCTACTACCCTTCCTCAGAGCTCTTTTAACTTGCATTGCAGTCAAAATATGTGGTTCCACTGTTTCTCATCCACAGTGAACCCGAATCCTTTGTTTGGTGTCATCAGTGAAGTCCATCCACCTTTCCTCAAAGTTTAACAAAGCCTTATGTGCCTTGAGCCAATCCATACCTAATATTATATCAAAAGCATGTAAAGGGGCTACATATAAATGCCATCGGGTTTTCCCTTGAGGTAACATTAATTGAGGGTCAAATAGACATTGGTTAACAGTATAGGTTTTCCCAGACCCATACTCGAATTTCCACCCATTAGCCATAAATCCAGGTTCTTCCGGTATGTCCCTCAAAATATTTGGTGAAACAAAACTATCAGTTGCTCTAGAATCAACCAAAATACAAACATTAATATTATATAGTTTACCTTTTAACAGAAAATGTGTTGCTTGACCATTGAGTTTAGAATTACCTATTGCTACATATATCTTATGAGCAGGTTCCATAGGTTCGTTTCTCTTATCTTCTCGTAAAGGACATTTATCAGCATAATGAGGTTCTTTACAAATCCAACAACCAGTCCGTGGTGCCTTCTCTTTCTTATTTCCCTCATTATCTTCCTGAGTACTAACTCTTGGTGCATTAGGTCTTTGCTCATACCTATCCCTAAAATTTCTTTGGCCACCCCGATAATTTTGATTTCCCCTATTTCCTTGGTACCTATTCTTGTTCTTGTCAAACTTGTTTTTGTTCCCATTACCATGATTCTTGTTCCAACCCTTGTCTCCCTTGGTTGGACCCATGCTTTTCTTTTTCTATGGTTCTTCCTTTTCTAAATATTTTTGATAATAAGCTTTCTTGGCCTTAAAATTATCCTCTTCTTGTCGAGCCAAATCACAAGCTGCAATTAGGGTAGCAGGTTTTAACATAAGAATCAGGTGTCCAATTTTTGGATGCAACCCTAGGAGAAATTTTTGTATTTTAATTTCATTCCTCTATTCGTATTTCGGGCATGTATTTGAGCAATTGCACAAATCATTGATAGTACTCAATTACGGACATACTGCCCTGTGTTAACCTTGAAAATTTTGTAGTCCTTTCAAGGTAAAATTGTGGTGTTAGGAACCTATCCTTAAATGCCAATACAAATGTATCCCAATGTACATCGACAACCTCCACATTGTGAGTTTTTCTATATGTATCCCACCAATCAGCGGTAGCTCCAATCAACCAAAATACTGCCCACGAGGTTTTCGACTTAGACGAAAGGGTCCTAACCGCAAAGTATGCTTCCACACTATTCAACCATCTTTCAGCTTCTTCCCCATCACCTTTGCCATCAAATTTGGCTATGTCAATTTTTCTCATATCCTTGTCCAACTCTGAACCAACTTGTTTCCTTCCTGGGTCAATAGTTATCTCATCCTCAACTATTATCATTTCTTTTCCTTTGGATAGGTTTTCTATCATTTTCTATTGATGGGAAATCATTTCTTGTTGTTGAGCCAACTGAGCTTTTTGTTGCTCCATATGCTCTATCATTTGAGCATTTTGTTGTGCCATGTGTTCAGCCATTTGAGCACTTTGCTACTCCATTTGCTCTTTTTGTTGGCTCACTTGCTCTCGTAATAATTGCACCATCCAGACCATTTTATCCTCTTTGTTAACTGGTTCTTTTTCCTTCCTCTTTTCTCGAGGATGTTCTGTGGCTTCCTCAGATGCCCCAATCTACATAACTTTTTGAATGACCCTTCTAGGGTTCTCGGTCAGCCCTTCCCATTGAACCATCATAGTTATTTTTGAGGAACTAGCTTTTTGTTTGGATGCCATTGCCTGCCCAACAAAACAAAGAGCCTTATCAATTTTTGAGTATTAGGTGAACACATTGGTAACATCAAATTAGATTTATCATAGTTTTTCTAAAATTTATCACCTAAAAGATATGCAACCTTGGCTCTGATACCAAATGTAACACCCCAAGTCACCACCACTTGGTTGTCCAATATCAAATATTTCAATATGAGAAATTTTTTCTTTATTTTAATTCCTATCAAATTATTTTTCTAGTTTGAGCATGTTAAAACCATCTTCATGAGTGCCATTTCACTACAGTTGAAATACTCATGAGATCGAGATTGGCCAAATCTCGCATAGTTGCCCATTTTGAACTTCACTCTCCTCCCGAGATCCTAAGTTCAGGTAGTGGGTTTCTTTTCCTCTAGGGCCCATAACACCTAGAGGTGTGACGCATAACTTTCCCATGTCTTAACATGAATTCATAAACTTGTGTCTTATATTTATGTCATGTAAGACTTAGCGCATACATGCTCGAGCTAGATGATCAACCATTTCCCATGGAGCATCATCTAGGGTCTTACCAATACCCTGGTAACCACCCGATGTCTTGTGTTGATTAACCAACATGATATCCCATACCATCATGATGTCGGTAACACCTAGTCAAGCACAATTCACCACTCATCACTAGTAGGGATAACCTAGAAGATATGCCCATACAACTCTTCATCACCTCCCATTCTGACCTTTTTCTATCATAAGTATAGTTAGAGCCCTGATCCATGATGATTCGCCTACCCACAAACATCATTAATATAAGTTTCCACAAGACTGTCCTTCCCACAATCTTGTCTTTCTATCAAGGTTGTCCTGCCCACAACCTTAGGTTGCATTATAAGATTGTCTATCCCACAATCTTATATCACTTTTTCTCAACTTAATTATGGTTCGAAATGTCTAAAGGAGTTTGTCTAAATAAAGTTTCGTAAACATATACCATCTCCTAAAGGTATTGAGATTTAATAATGTATCAAACGATAACTAGTTTCCATCCCTCTCAGATAAGTTTTCCACTAAGGCTGAATAGAAACCAATGAGCATTGGAAACCTTTTATGCAAATTAAAGAACCTTAAGTTTTACAATACTAATTTATTTTATGTTTCCTTCTGAATTCATTTTAATTAAAGGAATAGAAGCTACTTCCAAATAAAATAAAATATAACATCATCTCTTCTTATAATACTCTTTGAAATTTTACTATACAAATAAGAGATAGAGCTATTGGCTTGCATCAGGTTATGCATTGTGGCAATAGTTCTAAAATATTTAACCGAAAGGAGTTTTTAAAAGAAATTTAAATCATTCTCTAATAGAAAAATAAGAAAACATAATACCACCCTCAATTCTTGTAGACAACTATACACCCAATGCTTATGATGACTTGCTTTAAATTGAGGATGACATACAACTAACATATAAATGAACTCATTCACTATCTTATTTTAATACCTACGCAATGTTTTTATTTAAAACAATTATTCACCTATCAACTTTTGGTATTAGTTTCGGTTTCAAATTAGGTAATATTTGTTCATAACTTAAGTTACCCCTTTCTTACTACATAGAGTTTCCCTATTAGATGTTTCCACATATTTTCAATGCATTTACCCTTACCTAAGTTTGGTATCAAGATTAAATATAAACTAATTAAAACTTCATACTGCATACTTTAACCAGATCCATGTTATACACACATCTAATTGCTCAATCCATTGTAGTGATAATCTATCTTGGTTATTCAACTAAACGCTTTGTATTACCAATGGTGTCGTCATGAGTTTATACCAGATGTGTTAAAGTATTATCTCAAGGTAAAATATATTTCCAAATGAAGTAATGAAAGAACCATCAATCGTTGTACACACTTATGGGACTTCAAGTTTATAAAAGATATCAAATTGGTCTTTATAAATAGAGGAACACCTCCTAGCTATTGTTTGCATTAAGGGTTAAACATGTCCTGTGTATCAATATTTCCTAAACATTTTTCCCGACATTATATATTTTCAAGATGTCTTGTTCTAGTTTTCACTATGCAGCCACACTTAACATAAAACCACATAAAGTATTCGCTCTTCGTTTTGCAACAACTTCAAATACAAAACAATAGCTTTTAAAATATATACATAAAATGAACTCTCATCAAACGGGTATGTTAAGAAAAGAAATTGCAGTCTATACATCCTGAAATCCATTATGCATGTTTCTCAAATTTTATTTCCAATAATATTACACATTCCTTCTAAACTCTGCCTTGGACTTATCTCAGGAGCTTCCTAATCAAATACAAATACATGTAATAAATCTAACTATAATTCTTTAATATCCCAGGCTTCGACATGCATTGAGTATATTTTCCAATTTACACAACATACACAATATTTTCCTTTCCTCCTCTTAACACAATTCGTTACTATCTGAACACAGATAAAATCGCTAATAGATTGCATGCATTAGGCTTAAAGCATTCAATAGAATTCTTCTTTCAGATTTTGGTTATCCGATGGTTTCCAAGGGTTAGAACGATCGAGCTACGATGATATGCAACTATGTCTATATGCAAACATCATTCCAAAACTTAATTCATCATGCAGAGTTTTCCCAACATGTCAAACAAGACTTCACAACATTTTACAACACAACATGCATCATTTATCAATTTTCAAGAAAGATAACTTCAGTCTTAGGTTCACACCACCAGACTCTCAATAAATCACTATGGCATGATGTTTTCCATTAGTCCTTCAAGTGCATGCATTGCAAGCATTCAACAAAACGCTTATTGCCTAACATTTCCATCAATCCTTCAAGTGCATGTATTAAAAATACATTTTCATATCACACACAAAAAAGAATCATTTTTCTAAAATGCATTTAATAATCTAAATTTTTAACTCAGAGCAACATTCACCATAATTCTTTAAGCTACACTTTCAGAATTTTCTACTTAGAATTTTCTTTAAAATTTTCATCTAAGTGAACTTATTGCTCTCTTCTTGCCTTCAGCATTTTGCTCTCCTCTCGTCGTCCTTCTTCCCTTGCAAAACCAAGCACACCATACCATCGTGCGTATCCTCTTTTCCTGTCACCATATTCCCCCTCTAGAGGATGGTTCTCCCCCATCCTTCGCATGCAAAACTGACTTCATTTTGAAATCCATCCATCTAAGTATGCCAGGTGGTAGCCATGTTCTTCCACGTTCAACAACCATACAATAGCAATAACAATAATCTCCAAAATTATGCCGACAATTCCTTAATTACCTTCTTCATAGAATGCAAACAATATTTCCCTTAATAATCATATTATATTATTACTTTTAAATTTGCTATTATTTAAATTATTTTATTTACCTTATCACAAAAGCAATTAAATATTATTCACTTTCATTATAGTCTTGTGTTGATGTTTTATACAATTAGCTATATTTGTATTTATATAAATTTTTATTTTAATTTTTAAATAAATAAATTTCTTAAGAACACACAATTCCCTTTCAAACCTCAAAGCATTACTAGTTATATATATATTTTTATTTTATTAATTTTTAAACTATGGCTCCCATGCATTAAGCACTCTCATTGCCATCCAAACATTTTAAATTCACAAATTATCAAACATCAACCACTCCTACATATGCAGCTACATGATATGCATTCTACATGGACTGCTGGTGAATGCATTGCCTATAGGGTTCTTTTCCCCTATCAACTGGTGAATACACCACCACTCATCATCTCCCTTGACTTACCTTGCACCGGAATAACCCTTCTTCATGTTGAGGAGACCACATTCCTTTGCATTGCCCTACCAGTAACAATACATGTCTCCTGCAACCAAAGATACATTAGCAGTATCTCATCCTTACAGATAAATTAGGTGTATAATAAAATAGGTTTTTGGAGGGTTGTTATAACAACCAAGAATTCTCTAAGCATGTTTTCATTATTCCCATTATAAATAAAATCATCATATAACATCTCCTTGCTAATTTTTTTTTTTTGTGAATAAGGTGTGCTCATAAGGATATTTTTCAAAAAATATGATTCAATCCTTTCATGCCAGACTCGAGGTGCTTGCTTTAAACCATACAAAGATTTATTTAGTTTGAGTACTTTACCTTTATAAACTTATTTTTCAAAACTAGATGGTTGCTCTATGTATATTTTATCCTCCAATACACCGTTCAAGAATGTTGATTTGATGTCCATCTGAAAGAGTCTCCAACCCTTTTGTGATGAAATATTTAAAATCATTCAAATAGTATCCATTCTAGCAATAGGTGCAAATACTTCAAGATAATCAATACCTAATTTTTTCTTGTAGCCCTTCACTACCAACCTGGCCTTGTATTTATTCAATTCTCCTTGCTCATTGTACTTGGTTTTATAAATCCACTTTACTCCAATTGCCTTTTTGTGCTTTGGGAGGTCTGTTAGTTCCCAAGTTTGATTCTTTTCTATGGATGCAATTTCTTCACTCCTAGATTTAATCCATTTATCATCTTGTACTGCTTCTTAAAATATAATGGGATCACAATAAAGCCCAAAAAAATGCAAAATGACAAGCATCTTCACTTATATCTGTTGTTTTTTTATATATGTCAGACAAGCTCCTTGTCTTTTACCTTATTTTTGGAGATTCTAATGTGGGTGATGAAAATATGCTTCTGGTATTTGGTGAAGAAAGGTTACTTCCTAGTGAAGAAGATTTGCTTCTTGGTGTTGATTTTTGAATACTACTGCTGCTAGGTCCTTTGGTACTAGCCAAATTTTGGTGTGGGCTTACTACTTCATAGTCAGTGTTGACTTGTTGATAGTTGTCGTTCAATTTCCAACATCACTCCTGGTCTTCAAGAAATTTAACATCTCTACTTATCACCAAATGTTTTGTTTCTGGATTGTATAGTTTGTATGCTTTTGATTCTTCATTGTATCCCACAAAGATACACCTTTCTACCTTATCATCTAATTTCTTTCTAAGTGCATTTGGAACATGAGAATAAGTAATGCAGCAAAATACATTAAAATGATCTACAGGAGGTTTGAATCCTCCCCATGCTTCTTCTAGTGTCATGCCCCAAACTGACTTCATAGGGCTCCTATTTAGAATATAACCTACACAACAAATTGCCTCTGCCCAAAAAAATTTAGGTAAATTCTTAGCTTTAAGCATACTCTTCACCATATATAGGATTTTTCTATTCTTCCTCTCAGCTATGCCATTTTGTTGAGGAGTATATCTAGTTGTTAACTACCTTTTTATACCATTCTCAATACAAAAAATTTGAAATTCATGTGAGATGTACTCTCCACCTCTATTAGTCCTTAAAAATATGATAAAATAGCAACTTTTCTTTTCAACTAATGCTTTAAATTCTCTAAATTTCTTGAAAGTATCAATTTTTTCTTTCAATGAATACACCTAGAGTTTTCTACTATAATCATTAATAAATATCAAGAAATATCTCATACCAGATAATGAGGTGACTTCAAGTGGTCCACATAGATCTGAGTGTACTAGCTCCAATGGCTTTGAAGCTCTCCAAGATTTCCCTACTACAAAGGGTTCTCTGTGGTGTTTTCCAATAATGCATCCTTCACATTCTTCATTTGGCCTTTGGATGAGCGATAAACCTATTACCATGTTCTTATTATGCAAAATATTTAATCCATAAAAATTTAAATGACAAAATCTAAGATGCCATATCCATTGTGAATCTTTTACTATGGTATTGAAACTCAAATGCAAAATTCTCTCAATGCTGAGAGGAAACATCTTATTAGCAGTCATGGGTATTTTGGTTATTATCTTATTCTTACCATCAGTAATAAAGCATGTACCATTCTCAAACTTCACAATGTGGCATTTTTGCAGATGTTAACCTACACTTAATAAGTTATGTTTTAAACTTGGTACATAAAATACATCACCAATAAATTTCTTCTCACCTTGCTTTGTTTTGAATAATATCCTCCATTTCCCCATGATCGGTGTAATTGTATTATTACCCATATTTACTACTAATTTGATGGACTCATCCAAATCTTGGAATATCTCTTTGCTTTATATCATATGATTACTACACCCACTATCAACATACCATGTATCTTCATTTATTTCCTCTTTTGTGCTACATGTTAGTAACACATATTCTTCCTACCATTCACCTTCATTTGCATATTGAGCTTCATGTTTGCTTTCATCTACTATTTTTTTTCTACATTCAAATGCAATATATCCATACTTTTGACAATAATAGCACTGAATAGATGACTTATCATACCTTTGAGAGTTTTTGCCTCTTTGTTGAAAATTTGCTCTACCTCTACCTCTTTGTTGAAAATTTGCTCTACCTCTACCTCTTTCTTGAGTGTAGTTGTTGGTTTCTTCATCACTTCTATTGCTTCTTGGACCTCTTCCTCTTTGTTGAAAGCGACCTCCTCTTCCTATTGGACTTCTTCCTCGTCCTCTTTGTGGGAATGATGCTTTTGATGCTTCTTTTTTTAACATTGAAACCTTACTTGTGGATCTATTTATTCTATGCTCATGTGTGTACAATGAACCCATAAGTTCATCTAGAGATAAAGTTGTTAGATCTTTTGATTCTTCAATGGCTATAACTTCAAGATCATATTTTGAAGGCATACATCTTAAAATATTTTCTATAATTTTTTGATTACTCATAACTTCACCATTTGATTTCATCTTATTAATTAACCCCATTGCATGACTAAAGAAATCCCCTAAACTTTTTGAATTTGACAATAAATCCTAATCTAAACAAGATCATTGAATGATCTGTTACAAAATAATTTTTCTATATTTACCACATTAGTATGTTTTTTCTTAAAAGGGGTGATGTTATCAAGTGCCACGCCATCAACCTTTGTCATCTCATATTTAAGTTTGTTGACTTCATAAGTCATTAAAAGGTTTGATACTTGGGAAGGTTTGAACTTGTGACTTCCTCTAAGCCAAGCGCCTTTGCACAACCTTTGCTAACCAACATAGTAGAGATGCCTTCAATGCATAAAAGGTTAATAACCCTTAAATCATTTCCATTTACAAAGTGTCCTTATATAACTGTTGTGTATGTGACATTAGCATTATGTACACATCCACGTGCTTTTTTCTTGCTACCCCCACAAAATATTCTAAAATCTAAATTCAAATTTTCTTTTTTGGAGGGAAAATATTATTTTTTCAAAGCACTAAATTTTATAAAAATATTGAACTGCAATTCCTTGAAATTTTGAAAAAAATACAAAAATGTTAACAATTTGTTCGCATCTACTATGTTTTTTTCCTAAGCAACATATTTATATTTGTAAAATGTTACTAATCAAAACATTGTCACATCTTTACAACAAAAAAAAAGTTGCTAAACCATTTTAGCAACTTTGTTAAGCGACACATAGAATATGAAAGATTGGCACCCGGCCCGCTCTTGAACACCCGCGTGGCGTTGGGCCTCTTCAACCCGCTCCACGGCGTTGGGCTCGCCAACACCAGCCTCCTCTTCTTCGACAACAAGCTCATGGCACTCTGCGAGTCTGACCTGCCATACGTTGTCCGTGTCACGGTCGACGGTGACGTGGAGACAACGGGCCGCTACGACTTCGACGGAAAGATTTCTTCCGCTATGACGGCGCACCCGAAGATCGACCGCTAGACGAGCCGCTGTTCCTCAACTACTTCCGAGTAACGGCGGGCGGCGAGAAGGAGCCCGACGTAGGGATCCGGTCCATGCCACCCCCGTCGTTCGTCCACGACTTCGCCGTGACGAAGAGATACGACGTGTTTCCCGACACGCAGATCGAGATGAAGGGGTTCCTCGATTGGCGCAGATATCCAGGGGCTTCATCACGATCTGCGTTCGTGTAGAGAAACACGGCATATCTCTTCGTCACGGCGAAGTCGATCAGGGAACCCCTTCATCCCGATCTGCGTGTCGGGAAACACCGGGTATCTCTTCGTCAAGGCGAAGTCGTGGACGAACGACGGGCGTCGCATGGACCGGATCCCCACGTCGGGCTCCTTCTCGCCGCTCGCCGTCACTCGGAAGTAGTTGAGGAACTGCGTCTCTTTGGTCTCGCGGTCGATCTTCGGGTGCGTCGTCATGGCGGAAGAAATTGAACATTTGATATGAAAGCACTCAATTTGTTTTATAAAGTTGTGTGAAAAAATTCTATGGATTCAACAAGACACGGAAACCTTTCTTTCGGTACGAAAGGTTGATGTCGAACGAATGTAAGATAATGCTGCAACGAGCAAAAATCTCTGTCAGGCCAAAACATCAAAATATATAATTCTAGGATATTAGAGAAATCAGGTCTGCTTTTTCGTTAGATTAGATTTTCTAATAATTTTAAATTTATGTTGTTAGTGTTTTTGTTAAGATAATGTAGAGATTTTGGTTTCTTAAATGAAATTTAAATTTAAATATTGATTTATTTATAAAGGAATAAATTAATTGATAGTATCTATTAATTTGATTCCGTAAAAGGTTTAAGGTTTTGTTTAGAAGGATGGCAATTGTTCGAGGAATATTGCGCCTTTCCATATGCATCAGACCAAAAAAACAAAAACAACCGCGCCATTCCTCACCACAACATTGAATGGCTTCCAAAAAGTAATCCCCAATCACATGAGAAGGAGAGCGATGTGGGCATTTTCATGTATCTACAAATTGCATTATTGGTTATAAGAAAGACGACACGTTCGAAATCAAAGAAAATCGGAGTTGTACAACACCTGACGTTCGGACTCTGCCAAAATGGCATAATGAGGTTGGTTTAACGTAGCTTCGGAAAGAGATGGCTAGCCAGCAATATGCGCAGTACAAATTTACAGCGAGGCCGAGTTCTTTTTTCTGACAATGAGTATGCTTTGTAGCATGCATCTTCTTCCACGTAGGCCACTCCATCGTCTGGCTATATTTAGTGCCTGTCACAATTTCCATATCTACTAAAATCTTGGAAATGGAAATAGTGTGGTTGTGAACAACTCTAAATTCTAATTTTAATGTATATCACGGAAATAGTGTGGTTGTGACCAACTTGGAAATACTGTGGTTGGGCCAACAACTCTCCTATCTAAACCAAAATAATTTTATCTACCAAAATCTCAATATACAACATTATGACCAACACTTTTATGCAACCGAAAAAAACCATATATTTTGTTTTCAAATCGTGTAATTTCTCTATTATGTTTTCTTATTAGCGTTATGCGTTATATTGTTACATAAACAGAAGAAACTACCCAAAGAGACGACAAGTTCGAAATCAAAGAAAATCGAGGTTGTACAACACGTGACGATCGGACTCTGCCAAAATCGCATAATGAGATTGGTATAACGTAGCTTCGGAAAGAGATAGCTATCCAGCAATATGCGCGGCACAATTTACAGCAAGGCCGAGTTCTTTTTTCTGACAATGACTATGACAAGAAATTTAATTATTTTCCACGTAGGCGACTCCATCGTCCGGCTAAATTTTGGGCCACATAGACCCCTCCCTCCGAGGAACATGAACCATGAACGAATGCAGAGTTTTCTTGCCATCTAACTTTTCTCCGGCACGTCTTGGGAGTCGTTTTCCATCGAACTTTTATCCGGCACATCTTCAGAGCCGTGTAAGTGGCACGTTACTTATTTATTTTTGGATTTTGAGAAGTTCACTTACAATTTTATACATTAACATGTATAAATTGTATAGAATTTTAAAAATTTATATCTTCAGTTTATTAGATGTAGTTATCTTCAGGTCTAGTACGACCATTGCATACATTAGATTATCAACAACACTACCTTAAGTAACATGATGTATTTCTTCAATTTTCTCATTTATAGACATTGTTCAGCAAATAAATTTTTACCAACAGGATACAGGATATAGAGTACATAGTGATTTACAATCATGCATCTTAAACCTTTGTAGTATTAAATCAACATATTTTCTTTGATTTATCCATAACTTATTCTTTGCATGATCCATTAATATTTCCATACCCAAAATAAATTTTTATAGCACCTAAATCCTTCATGTCAAAATCATAAGATAATTGAGAATTTAGAAACTTTATCATCTCCTTATTGTTAACAATTAATTGCATGTCATCCTTTTACAAAACAATAATAACAAAATTATCACCTTCTTATTTAAAATACACACGGATCTGATTTTCTTTTTCCAAGCCCAAGTGTCAAAACAAACCTATCAAATTTTTTGTTCCACATTCTTGGAGATTGCTTCAAACTGCAAAAGGAATTTTTCAACTTGCATACTAAGTCCTCCTTACCTTTTAACCTAAAGCATTCTAGTTATGACATATATATGTCTTCATCAAATTCACCATGTAGAAATATTGTCTTTACATCCATTTGTTCTATTTCAAGATCAAAAGTAGTAGAAATATCCAACATAAATCTAATTGAAGTTAGTTTAACCACAGGAGAAAAAATCTCACCAAAGTCAATTCCCTCAACTTGAGAAAATCCTTTTGCTACCAAGTGAACCTTGTACTTCTCCAACTTTCCTTCTATATTATACTTCTTCTTGAATACTGAATTACAATCAACCAATTTTATTCCAGGGATAATTCCACCAAGTCCCACATCTTATTTGTATCCAAGAACTCTATTTCTTCCTCCATAGTCCTTTTCCAATACTTATTCTCACTTGAACGAAGTGTCTCCTTTACAATCTTTGGTTCTTCATCAATAACTAAGATATTAAATATAGAACAAATATTTTAAGGGCTATACCTTTTTGGGAGTCTTCTCACTCGATCCAATCTCCTCAAACATGGAGTTCTAAGTTTAGCATCTTCAGATCTCTCCTCATCTCTTCATTTGAATTTTTCTCTTTAGACTCTCTCTATATTTCATCTTCTTCTATAGCATCAAGTTCTACCACAGGTTCTTCCTCTTGTTCCAAATTTACTTGAACTATTTTAGGTTCTTTGCTTAGTTGCATTTTCTATTTTGGAACCCCTTTGGTTTCTCTAAACATCACATTACGATTGTAACCAATATTATGTGTTTCTAGATTCCACAACTTATATCTTTTAAAACCAATACTATAACCCATAAATATGTATTTTTTTAGATTTATAGTCTAGCTTAGTCCTTTTCTCTTTTGGGACATACAAATAAGCATCACAACCAAAAACCCTTATATGGATGAGAGAGGATTTCATATCAGTCCACACTTCTTGTGGAGTCTTGTCCACAAAAGTTGAGAATAGAGATCTATTGATGAGGTAACAAGCTGTTAACATGACTTCTGCCCAAAATTTTCTTTCTAACCCTACACCACTTAACATGATTCTAGCCTTATCCATCAATGTTTTGTTCATCCATTTTGCAACTCCATTTTGTTTTGGAGTATATGGAGTTGTTTTATGCCTTTCTATTCCACAGTCCTTGCAAAATTGCTCAAATTCATTAGAGCAATACTCCCACCATTGTCACTTCTCAAATAATTTATATTTTCTCTATTTGATTTTCTACAAGAGACTTAAACTCTTTAAATTTTTTAGAAACATCATATTTGTTTTGTAAAAAATATACCCAAGTCTTTCTTGAAAAATCATCTATAAATATAACAAAATAGATAGATTTATCTAATGATGGTACTTTTGTGGGTCCAACCACATCACTATGAACTAGATGTAGAATTCCTTTAGATCTTGTAGCACTACTAAGAAACTTGACTTAAGCTTTCTTTCCAAAAACATAATGCTCATAAAAATCAAAATTTAATAGGCAATCAAAAATTCCTTCAACCATACCTTTTATTTTTAATGTTCGAAGACATTTCTCACAAATATACCCCATGCATTGATGCCACAACATTATATTCACTACAAGAATACTTGGAGTCACTTCTATTGTATTATTCTCCTCTATAACTGAAGAGCTATTGCATTCAATACTTATAGTGCTAGCCTCAAGTATGAATAGAGTTCCTTTATAAAATTCTCTTACCAACATCAATACTCCATGAACCATCTTGCATATATCCTTATTGAATACCACAGTCACACCCACATCATTCATCTTACTCACAAATATTAGATTCCTTATCAAACCTAAAATATGCAATACACTAGGAAGGGTTTTAATTCTTTCATATTTTAACCTCAAATTGACTCTTCCTCGACCTATTATTTTATATGTTGAATTGTCTCCTACAAAAATTTTACCTCATTTTATCTTTTTATATTCACAAAACCCCTCCCTATTTGGAGTCATATGAAAGGAAGCACCTAAATCAATCAAACATGAGTTATGGCATTCACTTGAGCACATTATAGCTAAGAATAAGTTCTCTAAATATTTATGTGTGGTCTTTATTTTTGTAAAAGTTCCTTCATTAGATTATCAGCTATTATTAGCATTTTTAGATCTACAGTTTCTTTTATAATACCCTATTTTACCACACTTCTAGCATTTTCTCTTTTTTGGAGCAACATATTTACCCCTAGATCTCGATTTCCTTTCTCCTCATTTATTTTTGCTTCTATTTTTAGAATGACCTTTCACGCCGCTTCTTGTATTCTTGAAGATTTTCATCTCATTTCCTTATATAGCAATGTTTCTACTATATCCTCTACTTTCAATGTAGAAGTAGTATTGGTGATAGCCATAACTAGGTTATCCCATGAATTAGGTAATGAACAAAGTAAAGTAATACACTTTTATTCTTCATAAATTTTTACTTCAATAGAGTTTAATTGACTTACCATAGTGTTAAAAACATTCAAATGTTTAGTCATAAAGTCACCATCACTCATCCAAAGCAAATATAACTTCTTCCAGCAAAAGAGTTATTTACCAAATATTTTATCTGATACAAAGTTCTCAACTTATCCCATAACGACTTTATCGATACATTCAAAAATAATGAATCAGATAAGCATAATCTGATAGAACTCTTTGCCTTCCTATCTATCTTTAGCTAATCCTCATTTATCATTGATGTTGGTTTTATTCCTGATACTACAATCCACCGATCTCTATCAACCAATAGATCCTCCATCTTGAGTTTCCATAACTTAAAATTCTATCCATTAAAATTTTCAATCTCTACTTGTGTGCTTCACATCATTTTCCTTCGCCCAGATTCTTTTGTGTATGGCTTCCACTTAAGAATTAATTTATCATAGGGATGAAACAATTACTCCGTGAACAAATCTAAGAAAACCTAGCTCTAATACAAAATGAAGAGAAAAAGGCCCCAATAAACTAAATCTAGAAAAACTTTAAATACAAAATCAAAGGAGAAAAGAAGGAAATAGATACACACATAACATAGTATTTCACATGGGAAAACCTTACGGGAAAAAACCCAGAACAATAATATCTCTTTATTGTATAAAATTAACCATCTCTAATACAATATTGTTTATCTCTCATCTCACTTCAAACCCTAATGCAAGTGCAATTAAATAACAACATAAGAACATATTTTACAATACCATGGGTGAAAAACCATGGGTTCAAATAATTAACCCTAAATAGCCCATATGGGTCTAAAAATAGCTTAAAAAACCCTAAAAATTTTGTCAGGGATTACCGCTCCCAAACCTCTGCTTGGGTTCTAGCCTGATCTTGAAACTCGATGAGGATATACGAAGAGTGTCCAATACCTTTTAGAGTCAACCCCACAAGAATAACATGGAAAATATTCAACATATTTCCAAAACTAATATTATTCTTGTTGATGTTATGATTGAAATAATTGATTTCTCTAATGAGGTCTATGAAATTAAGCCCCAAGAGTCATCAAATTGTATTTACAAAACTTGGTATCATGTCCTTTTTCATAATTTTGATAATACCTCCTCCTACATTGAGGTTACTTTTGTGATGAATATGAGATAGAAGGACCCTTCAACCTTTCTATGGGTTATTTGTGGATATAAGGACATTATTGGACAACCAATCTCTCAATTGATATTATAATTCATATTGTTGAAGTATATTTACCAATTATTCAAATGAGACCCTTCTATTTGATACTTGGAGATATGTCACCAATGTTCTAAATTATTTAGGGAGAGCTTTAATTATAACTAAGACTAAGATATTATCTTCCATATTTTCTCCCCATGATACTCAACTTTGACTTCAAGTCTACAATTATTCTAAGGAATTGTTCAATACTCTCACCATATTGGACCCTTAATGTATGAAGTTGTGATTGAATATGAAGGATTGTGGCTTCATTCCTTCCTTCAAATATAGTACAAAGTCTATCCCATGCATCTTTTGATGTTTTTGCTTCACTTATATGTGGCTGTATTTCATATACCACTTTAAAAGTGAAAATCATAAGTGGCTTTCCATCTCTTCCATCATAGTTTTTCTTAGCTTCTATCTCCTCAAGTCGAGTTTCATCACCAATAACTATGTCCTAGATTTTTTGACCACTAGTATTATTCTCATTTTTGTCTTCCATGGTGCAAAATTTGGACCCTTGAGCAATTGAGATTCTATGAGAAATATTTTTGATTTAGACATGGTGAAGGTTCCTTATATCTCCCAAAATGGTCCTCTTTTCTATATACCACTAGTCCTATACATTGGAAATTTTGATATACCTTCTCTTCCTATATACTCGTCAGTATGTGGAAGAAGCTAGTCCTATTGATATACATGGTCATATGTGAGAGAGACCTTAAGGTACATGAAAGAGAACAATATGTGGTACAAAGGTAGTACTAAAAATGGTTTTTATTATCAACGACATTTTCTTGAAGAGAAATCATCATACATGGGCGTAACTTCCCTATTTACATGGATTTTCTTAATTTTAGGATTTATGTCTAATGATAGTAATAAACAGGGTAAAAATGGAGTGAAACAAAATATTACAAAAAATATGTTTTGTTTTATCATATAAAAAACTATAGGTTTGATGTGCCTAGACATCATCATGGCAGTTGTATTAGGCTTTAGATAACTTACAACGATAACATTACCAATAAATGCAATTCAAAAGCATCATTTATACTGAACTCTATGATTGTGTAAATCACATGCAAAATTTATTTGAAAAATAAGGTGTCAGTATCTATTGCAAATAAACCTTTTTACAAAAAAATAATACAAACTATAGAACCCCTTAACTTAAAATTTTCTTTAATTCTTTAAAAAAAAATTCAATATTCTTTCAAATTCTTTTTTTTCAAAATGTCAACTTCTCCACAAAAAATTGCCCACAAAAAAATATGGTTATAGACCTATTAAACTCCCTAAGCACTAAAGAACACATGCTTATACTGAGAGGGGGGTGAATAGTATAAGATCAAATTTTACTTTTCTTTCCCAAACAATATTATCCAATATTATCAATGACAATATCAATAGCAGTAATCAAAGCAATGCATAAATCATCACACACAAGAGAGACACAAATTTAACATGGTTCACCCAATGTGGGCTACTCCATGGAGAAAATATTTCTTAATTTTCTTAATAAATATCTTGGGAATCAATTCCCTATTATAATGTTTATGGACCTCTATTCAAAGGAGACACCAATATCCTATGCTATGATTTGTGGATCTCTCTCCAAAGGAGAAATATATCTCCTTACTATGGTTTGTGGATCTCTCTCCATAGGAGAAATCTTTTCCCTTTTCTCTGGTTCGTGGAACTTGATCTAGGAGAACTCTATATCCTCAAATAGTTCATGGATCTCTCTTCTATCTCTCTAACTAGTTCATGGATCGCACTCCATAGGAGAAATTTTTACCCTTGCTCTGCTTTGTGGAGCTCTCTCCATAGGAGAACTCTTTCCTCTTGCTCTGATTTGTGGATCTCTCTCCATAGGATAACTCTATCCCCTATACTCTAGATGGTGATATTCTAGAAGACTTTTGCTCCCACTGCTCTGGCTTATGGATATCTCTCCATAGGAGACCTCTATCCCCACTGCACTAGCTGATGGATCTCTATCCACTGGAGATTTCTATACTCTTTGCTCTATCACCTTCAAATATTGCTCTTAAATTTATCTCAAATCTGCACCAAACTGTGTCCCAAGTCTAGCACAAATTTGCTCTAAATCTACTCGTAAATTTGCACCAAAATATATCTCAAATATTCCCCAAGACTTAACACAAAGCTTGATTAAATCAACAACCAAACTTGATCTCTATCTCTGCTCAAATTTACCCCAAGACTTAACATAAAGCTTGATCAAATTAGAAACCAAACCTACTCTCTATCTCTACTTCAAGTCTTCACAAGACCTGCTCAAATTTGCCATCAAGTCTTATCAAAAGACTTGCTCAAATATGCCTTCAATTATTTTCAAAATACTTGCTCAAATATGCCTTCAAGTCTTCTCAAAAGACTTTCTCAAATCTGCCTTCAAAGCTACTCACAAAACCTACTTTAAATAATTTCAAATCTTGCATACACAACACAACTTAAATCTTTTTTTGAAAAACTTTCTTCACACTGACAAATTCTACTTAGAATTTTTTTAACCTCTAGAACATATAGAGAATGATATGCTCTATCAAATAACTCAATATGTTCTACTCAATCATTAAGTCTATCACTTTCACATGTCTCACATTTATTACTCTTTTAAAGGTAGATCTAGTCTAGCATATGACACCTATCTTTATGATGCACACACTTGCTTTCACAAATATGATTTCTAATGATTGCACATTTACTTTCAATATCACTCAAAAATAATCCCCAAAAGTTTCACACAACTATTCAAACAATGAAGCACAATTACTCACAAATCCTAACACAGGTGTTTCCACTTTCTTTCAACAAAGATGCACAATGTAGGTCTCAAAACCTAACTCAAATATTTTCAACAATGCTTATCAAATAACCCTTTTATCTCCACCTTATGTTCCAGAAAACCTTGCTCAATAACACACCTCAAGAAGGAAGAACTTGCTCATACCTCTTATTTTCTTTGAAGATAATATGACCTTAAAACTTTTTCACAATCAACCAATCCTGCTTGTGCCTCTACTAGAGTTAGAAACCAAATATACCAATCAAGCCTTTTAACTCCACCTCAAAACTGTTTTCTCAAAACATAACCACCATACCTCAAAATGCTTGATGAAGAAGTACCCTCAAATACCTGTCTCAAAAATAATATCTTTGCAACTTCAAAAAGGATTAGCACAACACCTTCTATTATTGGAAACCCTTCTCAACAAGTGTGCACAATTAAATTTGAAACCAAATTTCTTAGTTTATCAAAATAGAGCATTAAATCATAAAACCAAGCCCTTCAAAATGAAGTAAAAATATGAGCAATAAAAGTACTTCATACACCTTTTAACTACCTCTTAATTTAAAAAAAAAGCATCCATAAAAGAATTAGCAAAATCACTTTTTAGCAAAATTATATTTTCATAATATTTTTCTCCAAAATAAATTGCAAGAAATAATTAAAAATTTTATACCTCCCTAAGTCAAAGACGCTCAAATAATCAAACACACCTCATGCGCCTAACACTCAATCTTAGGAAATTAAAATTTTAATCAATGCTTACCAAAACTATCGCAGGGAGATTTGAACACAACACCTACTACCTGCCAACGTGCTAGCACCCTTTGGGCCATCGCTAGGCCAACCGCCCACACAAGGACTAAAAAAAATGACTTGTACCTTATTCCTACAAAATCTTCCTTATCCAAAAAAATTGAACAAAATTGTTGCCATCCGGATTCAAACATAATACCTTTTGTCTGCCCTACGCCTTAACATTTTGAAGTCTATTGGTAGGCCAACCGCATGGTTGGATATAATATTGGACGATATTATATTAAAATTGTTGACACGTTCCTTAGATAAAAATTTATCTTTTTCTTCTCAAGAAGCACATGCAGGAGAAATCACATTGACCAATTTTATCACGCATCGAACACACACTATAGGTAATAAAAAATTATCCATATTAATATGGATTACCACCATTCTAAGGATGTCTGTAGCGCTTAGAAGTTTTCAAAAAAACTTTTGAATATTGGCACCAAACCCACTTTGGGTTATATAAAAATTATAATATAAATATTATAATTATTTTATAATGCATCCTTAGGCTTTAACCTTTGGGCCCTTTTAATTTTTAATTATTATAATTATTTAAAGCTTCAAAGATTTTAATATTATAATCTTTCTTTCTTCTTGGACCTTTTAGTTGGAAAAACTCTTCCTTTTTCTTTTGCAAATTCCACCATGTTAAAACCATTAAACCTTTATTTTTCTTGACATAAATGACAACCAATGTCATTAACCTATGCCATTAATTATTTGACATCAATGACTACAATATACTCAAAATTTCCAAAAATCTCTCCCTTTGTCATTTATGGAAACCCTTTTCTAAAAATTCCTTTTTCCAAACCATTTGATTCCAAATATGCCCCCCCTGACTGAATGCTCTCCCTCTTACTCAAATCTCTCCTCCTTTTACATCAATGGCAAAGGGACTCCTTTGGAGCTAAAGATAAGACTCTTAGCTCAACCCCATCCCCACCTCCTCTCCTTGAGGTGAATAATTTTGGGGTGGGATTATTTCTACTCTCAATATACAATGCTCTTTTTCTTTGTCAACCTTCTTTTTCAGCATACCCTTTTGATCCTTTTGAGTGTCCCTATTCTTGCTTGTCTTTGGAATCTTTGGAAAATCTGTTCTACACCACTTGGCCTTATGCCCTAGATTATTGCACTTGTAACACTTAATGTTGTAGTTCTTGGAAGGTGCAAATATCTTGAAGTTCCTCCTAGTGAAGCCATACTCATTTTTGTCATGAACCCTCCATATTTGAAAGATTTTATATTCCTTTTAGTGAGGCCATACTCCTTTCCATGAGTCCTGCAATGCATAACCTTGTGACCAAACCAATTACATGAAAAACAACGCCCTTTGAAGAAATCTTGTCTTGAACCTTTTGGTCTCTTAGTCCTTTCTTTGCCTTCTCTGTGATGATCCATATTTCTTGTGTGTCCATTGTTTCATTTCTTAGTTAAGCTTCTATTCTTTAAATTATCCTCATAAGTCTCAATTTCTTATTCACTCCCTTCCTCTGAAACTTCCTCTTATTTTGAGCTTGAGCTTGATCCTTCTTCTTATTTCCCTTGTCCTTCTTCAAAACCAAGTCCTGTTTTGATAGATGAAAATATTTGTGCATTGATAATCTTATCCAAAGTTTTTCAAGTTTTCCCAAACCTGTGTAGTTTGTCCTTAGAATATTTCACTTCCATCCTTAGTGAAACTACCTCATGTTCTAATCTTTGACATTCTAAATCTTTTACCTCTAACTTTTCACTCATGACCTTTTTAATTTTCCTTGTCTTAGATTTTAAGTTTGTCAGATCTTGTAGAAGCTTTTCTTTTTCTTCCTCACATTCTTGAACTTGAGTCTTTAGTCTTGAATTCTATTTTCTAATCTTTTTCAATTCTCTAAGAGCAACAATAAATTTTGCTTCTAGATCTCCTATGCCTTCTTCTTCATTTTATCAATCTTTCTCTACTTCTTGGTCTCCAAGAGCATCTTCATACTCTTCGACCTTATCTTCAATAGGAGCATTTCTTCTTCTTCTATTGCCAAAAATATGATCTCTTCTTCTTCACTATTTGAGAGTCTTCCATCATAGAAACTTGAAGTCTTGCTTACCTTGTTAACATAGAAAATTTTCTTGTACCTTTGAAAAAAATTATTTTCATGCTTACCTTGACCATACCTATTTTTATTTTTATACCTGGATTTTCCTACTTCATTTTTATTATGATCTTATTTCTCTTCTCTGCTACTACTTCCATATTTTGGACAATTAGATGCATAGTGAGCAAAATTACCACAAATAAAAAAATTCACTATTTTCATGCCTTTGTGCTTTCTTGAGTCCTTGTTTATTCTACCATACTTAGCTTCTTCATCACTGCATGACTCACCACTTGATTCAAGTTTCTTATCTTTTGTCTTCTTTGATGCTTTGAAATCTACCTCTTTCTTGGAGTTGGGATCCTTTACTATTCTTATTTCACAAGCTGTCAGTATTCCATGTAACTCATCCATAGTTAATTTTTCAATATCTCTCATCTCTTCTATAGTTGAAACCTTTCCATCATACCTCATAGGAAATGACCTTAATACTTTATGACCAACACTAAAGTCTTCAATTTCTAATCCAAGTCCACACATGGTATTAAAAATTTCATCCACATGAAGTAAGTATGTAGCAATATCTTCCTCATCTTCCATCTTCAAATATTCAAACCTTTTCTTGTGGTTTTTTAGTTTTTCCATATTGACCTTTTTATCTCCCTCATATGTTTGCTTTAATTTTTCCCATATCTCTTTTGTTGATTTGCAATGCATAATTTTCACAAATTCTACTTCACGTAATCCACTTAAGATTCCATTCATAGCCTTGGCATTATTCACATGTAACATCTTACCATCTTTATCTGTGGGAGGAGTAGTTGTAGGTGTGAACCCATCCTCAATGGATTTCCATGTCTCATATCCTTGTGCCATCACGTAAGTCTTCATTCTTATGCTCTAGAAAACATAATTATTTGCATCAATTAAAGGTGCCTTATTTGATGAACATCCATTTTGAGATACCATCTGTGTTCCTATATTATCTTCCTTCAAGTTGTTATACTTTTCTGAAGGAACCCATTCTGATACCAATTGAAGAACAAAGGCTTATACTAAGGGGGGTGAACAGTATAAGATCAACTTTTACTTTTATTTTTCAAAAAGTATTATCCAATATTATCAATGGCAATATCAATAGTAGTAATCAAAGCAATGCACAAATCATCACACACAAGAGAGACACAAATTTAACATAGTTCACCCAATGTGGGCTACTCCACGAAGAAAATATTTCTTCTAAATTTTCTCAATAAATATCTTGGGAATCAATTCCCTATTACAATGTTTATGTATCTTGTCCAAAGGAGACACCAATATCCTATGCTATGATTTGTGGATCTATCTCCACAGGAGAACTCTATCTTCTTACTCTATTTTGTGGATCTCTCTTTGATGGGGAGCCAATTTTAACCAATTAAAATCATAAAGAAAAAGATGCAACTTTATTTCGAAGCATGGAAAGCTTACAATTCGGAACCATGAAAATTACACAGTACAAAAAAAATGACAGAAGAAGCCACAGCCTTCGTCTCTCCAGCCTCTCGAATCCTTCAAAAAATCCCCTTTTATCATCACGGCTTCTTGCTGCAATCGCCGTTCATAACCGTCTTAATGGCTTCTGGAACTGCCACATGTAATTGCCTTAACGGCTTCTGGAACTGCCACTTGGAACTGCCTTAACGGCTTTTGGAATCGCCAACTATCGTTCTGTAATAGTCCATGAAAAACCCGCCTTCACTTTCTTAGCCAGGTCGTGAAAACGCGACATGTCACGATTTCGCGACACTTTTCTGCCCTTGGCTCTCTTTCGCCAATGTGTCGCGATATCGTGACACTTTTCTGCCTTTGGCTCACTTTCACCAATGTGTCGCGATATCGCGACACTTTTCTACCTTTGGCTCTCTTTCGCTAATGTGTCGCGATATCGCGACACTTTTCTGTCTTTGACTCTCTTCCTCCAATGTGTCGTGATATCGCGACACTTCTTCGACTTTTGGCTTTGTTTGCCAAAGTGTCGCGATATCGCGACACTTCTTTGGCTTTTGGCTTTGTTTGCCAAAGTGTCATGATATCGCGACACTTCTTTGGATTTTGGCTTTGTTTGCCAAAGTGTCGCGATATCGCGACACTTCTTTGGCTTTTGGCTTTGTTTGCCAAAGTGTCGCGATATCGCGACACTTCTTTGGCGCCCGTCGTTCTGCTGTTGGTGTCGCGATATCGCGACAACTTTTATGTCGCGATATCGCGACAATTTATTTTGCGCTCGCCACGGTTCTAAATACGTCGCGATATCGCGACGACTTTTGTGTCGCGATATCGCGACACATTGTAACACTTAGAACTTTCTTTCAAACTTAGAACTTTTTTTCTTGTTTCTTTTGTTTGTATTTTTTTCGGTGATGCAAGATTGTTGTGCTGCCCTGGATGCTCCTGCATCAGACACCCGGGGTAGATTTTTTTTTAGAAGTGATCCTCACTTCTGGGCGGTCAGAGGAAAACCCAGACGATCAACCTCTGATTTGGACAACCATGTGGCATCTTCGACAGGTCGGTTCTTCCACTTGACCAAATACTCCGAATATTGCCTATTTTGGGTACTTCTGCCTTCGCGAGTGTCGAGTATGTCTTCAATTTCTTCTTTGTCTGGAGTGGATGCAGGAATGTTCCACAGATCCGGACTGGGTGGTTCGCTACAACTTCCTGCATGATATTCAACCAAGTCTGAAATATTGAAGATAGGTGAAATATTCAGCTCACTTGGTAGATCAACTTCATAGGCATTGCCTGAATCTCGTTTACCTATGATCCGGCATGGTCCAAACTTCTTCATCTTCAACTTATTGTATGTTTTTCGAGGAAAACGTTCCTTACGCAAATGAACCATGACTTCATCCCCTACCTAGAATTCTTTGAAACGTCGCTTCTGATCTGCTTTGGCTTTGTACGTAGCATTCATTTGACTGATATGCTGTTGTACCTCTTCATGTAAAGTCTTCATGTGTGCTGCAAAGTCTTCAGCTTCAGCACTGCACTTGTCTGCTTTATCCATCGGTCTCAACTCAGAAGCGTTTCTCGGGCTGTACCCATGCACAATCTGGAATGGTGATTTACCAGTACTACGATTGACAGAATTATTGTAAGCAAACTCTGCCTGTGGTAAAATCAGATCCCATCCCTTGGGTTTATCTCCTACCAGACATCGTAGAAGATTACCCAAACTTCTGTTGACTACTTCGGTCTATCCATCAGTCTGCGGGTGGTACGTAGAACTGAATTTCAAGTCTATTTTCAGCTTCTTCCACAGGGTTCTCCAGAAATAACCCACAAATTTGGTATCTCTGTCCGAGACAATGCTTTGGGGTAGACCATGAAGTCGTACTACCTCCTTGAAGAACAAGCCGACAATGTGAACCGCATCACTTGTCTTCTGACATGGAATAAAATGGGCCATTTTCGAAAACCTATCAACAACAACAAAAATGGCATCATGTCCACGTTGTGTTCTTGGCAGACCAAGAACAAAATCCATGCTGATGTCCTCCCACGGTCTCTCTGGTACAGGCAATGGCTGGTACATTCCTGTATTTTGGTTGACCCCTTTTGCCATCTGGCACACTCTGCAACCCTACACAAATCTGGTCACATCCGGTTGCAACTGCGGCCAATGGTAATTCTCACTAACGAGAGCAATGGTCTTATCTCGACCAAAATGCCCTGCTAGTCCTCCGCTATGTTTCTCTTTGATCAAATTTTCCCTCATGGAACTTCGTGGAATGCACAACTGGTTCTTTCGAAATAGCATCCCATCTTGGATCATGAAATCCAACCACTTAGTGCGATCCACAGTAGTAGGAGACACACATGCTGTCCATGCCTCTGCAAAATCTGGATCTGCTGGGTATAAACTCTTGAGTTCATCAAACCCAACAACCTGCACTCTCATTTCTATCAACAAATTATGCCTTCTACTCAAGGCATCTGCAACTCTATTAGATTTGCCACTTCTATGCTTTAGTACAAAGGTATAACTCTGCAGGAATTCAACCCACTTCAAATGTCGTTGGTTAAGTTTACCTTGACTATTTATATACTGCAAAGCTTGATGGTCAGTATATAAAACAAACTCTTTGGTTAGCAAATAATGTCTCCATTTCTTAAGAGCCTGAATTATAGCATAGAATTCTTGATCATAAACAGAGTATTTCTTTCTAGCATCATTCAATTTTTCACTAAAGTATGCAACAGGTTTACCTTCTTGGCTCAACACAGCTCCAATGGCATTGCCATTGGCATCACAGTCAACCTGAAACACTTTATTAAAATCTGGAAGTGCCAGAATGGGCTGTTCTGTCACTTTCTTCTTCAATATGTTCATACTGGTATCTGCCTTGGCAGTCCACTTAAATTCTCTCTTATCCCCTCTCATAGTTTCTGTTAGGGGTGCACAAATACTGCTAAAGTCTCTAATAAACTTTCTATAGAAACTTGCAAGACCGTGAAATGATCTTACCTCTGTTACATTCCTTGGGGCAGGCCATTCAAGGATAGCCTTCACTTTCTCAGGATCCATTTTCAGACCCTCCTCTGAGATGACAAATCCTAGGTATATCAACTCTTTCTGTACAAAATTGCACTTCTGTATATTTATCAATAACTGCTCCTCACGCAGTTTTTCAAAAACTGTCCGAACATGCAACAAATGCTCGTCCAATGTTTTACTAAAAATCAGAATATCATCCAGATAAACTATCACGAACTTTTCCAGGAAGTCACGCAATACCTCATTCATCAGCCTCATAAATGTACTGGGTGCATTAGTCAATCCAAATGGCATAACTAACCACTCATACAAACCCTCTCTGGTTTTAAAGGTTGTCTTCCATTCATCACCCTCTCTAACACGTATCTGATGATATCCGCTCTTCAAATCAATCTTAGTGAAGTATTTAGCTCCACTCAAGCAATCCATTATATCGTCCATTCTGGGTAATGGAAAGCGATATTTAATGGTAATTTTATTAATGGCTCGAGAATCAGTGCACATTCGCCATTCGCCATTCTTCTTTGGTGCAAGTACTATTGGCACTGCACAAGGGCTCAAACTTGCTCGAATCAAACCCTTCCTCAACAATTCCTGAACTTGTCGGTTCAACTCTTCATTCTCTACAGGAGACATTCTATGGGCTGCCTTGTTGGGTAAGCTAGATCCTGGCATTAAGTCAATCTGATGACTAATCTTCCTCATTGGCGGCAAACCCTCAGGCACATTGTCTGATATAATATCAAGAAATTTTGCTAATAGATGTTCAACTTCTGCTGGAATGTCAGTAGTATCTTCTCTCTTTACAGTAGGAATTAATGCATAACACATTGAATCCCTCTTTAAACCATCCAAAAAATTTTTGCCATCTACTAAACAAATTCTAGCATTATTGCATACCTTTTCCTCAACCTCCTTCAATGGCTTCAGTTTGTGGCGTACTCCGTCTTTTGTCAGGGAATAGGTATTTGCATGTCCATCATGCGTTGCACGTCTATCAAATTGCCATGGTCTTCCAAGCAACAAATGGCAAGCATCCATCGGCAAAATATCACACAGGACCTCATCCTGGTATCTTCCAATTTGAAACTTGACCAAGCATTGTTCACTGACCAATGCTCTATGATCCTTCTGCAACCACGCAATCCGGTATGGATGCGGGTGCTGTCTTCTTTCTAGCTTTAACTTAGCTACCATTTCCTCATAAACCAAATTATCTGTACTACCATTATCAATAATAATATTACAGATTTTACCTGAACATTTGCACCTCGTGCGAAATAGGCTTTTTCGTTGATCTGGTTCCTTCTCTTCATTCAACAAGGTTCTCCTTGTGATCATCACTTCTCCATGCTCTGCTTCTTCAGAGTGCTCAGATTCAACACCATCCTCAACAACTGTAGCTCTAGCATTACCTTCAGGCCTTCTGTTCGGTGTTTCTTGGTGTTTGGGACACTCATATGATCGATGCCCCTCTTCTCCGCAATTGAAACAGGTTCCACGAAATCTGCCTCTGCCATATCCGCGTCCACCTCTACCTCGTCCCCTTTGATAATCATTGTTCTAATTACGGGGTCGGTAAGCATTCTCCTCCTTCTGTTCCTGGTGATTGCTGGTTTCACCAGTCTGCTTTTGGTCATCATATTTACCTCCACTGGTTCTTCCACCAGTTCTTCCACCACGACCTCTTCCTCTTTGTTTGCTGTCAAATCTACGGTTCAGTTTCTCTTCCACTTTCAGAGCAAACTGGTAAGCATCTTCAATGTTGTTCATTCGAACCAGACTCAATTCTTCTTGCACGCTGGTTCTTAACCCATTAATGTAATGGGCTACTCTCTCTTTATTTGCTTCCGTATGACCGGTTCTAATAGAAATTTTAAAAAATTCCTCTGTATATTCTTTAACGGACTTGCTGGACTGGCGCAAACTCTGCATTTTTCTCAGCAGATCTAATTCGTAATCTGTCGAAATAAACTGCCGTTTCAGTTTTTCAACCATTCGATCCCACCTGGTGATCTTTTCTTTTCCTCTACGGTTTCTTTCCAGTTGCACTCCTTTCCACCATATGCCAGCATGGCCTTTCAACTTTGTTCTGGCAAATTTAATTCGATTTGGATCTTCAACTTCCTCATATTCAAAATATTCCTCCATGTCATTAATCCAGTCTATCAATTCTTCTGGATTTAAATTTCTAGAATATGTGGAGACGTCAATCTTTGGCCTTTTCCCAATTTGTGAAATAGCTTTAATCATTCGAGATTCTGTAGCACTCATTGCTTCTTCTTCTTCTTCAGACGGGTCTTCAACTCCGTCATCATCGTTGTGGTCTTCTCCTCTTGGCTCTACTCCTCTACGCAATTCTTCCTGCAAGGCTTGCACTTGCCTCTGCAATGCTCGAAAGTCTCCTTCAGGAACCACGTTCCTTCCAAGCACCATGATTTCTTCGCGATGGCATTCTGCTTCACTATTTCTCAGAACCCGTAACCCTAGATCCTGGTGCAAGCTGCCTCACATTCGGCGCTCTGCTCACACACTCAGAATCTTGCTGCTCTGATACCACTTGATGGGGAGCCAATTTTAACCAATTAAAATCATAAAGAAAAAGACGCAACTTTATTTTGAAGCATGGAAAGCTTACAATTCGAAACCATGAAAATTACACAGTATAGAAAAATGATAGAAGAAGCCGCAACCTTCGTCTCTCCAGCCTCTCGAATCCTTCAAAAAATCCCCTTTTATCATCACGGCTTCTTGCTGCAATCATCGTTCGTAACCGTCTTAACGGCTTCTGGAACTGCCACATGTAACTGCCTTAACGGCTTCTGGAACTGCCACTTGGAACTGCCTTAACGGCTTCTGGAATCGCCAACTATCATTCTATAATAGTCCACGAAAAACCCGCCTTCTCTTTCTTAGCCAGGTCGCGAAAACGCGACATGTCACGATTTCGTGACACTTTTTCGCCCTTGGCTCTCTTTCGCCAATGTGTCGCGATATCGCGACACTTTTCTGCCTTTGGCTCACTTTCACCAATGTGTCGCGATATCGCGACACTTTTCTGCCTTTGGCTCTCTTTCGCTAATGTGTCGCGATATCGCGACACTTTTCTCTTTGGCTCTCTTCCTCCAATGTGTCGCGATATCGCGACACTTTTCGCTTTGGCTCTCTTCCTCCAAAGTGTCGCGATATCGCGACACTTCTTTGCTTTTGGCTTTGTTTGCCAAAGTGTCGCGATATCGCGACACTTCTTTGGCTTTTGGCTTTGTTTGCCAAAGTGTCGCGATATCGCGACACTTCTTTGGCTTTTGGCTTTGTTTGCCAAAGTGTCGCGATATCGCGACACTTCTTTGGCGCCCACCGTTCTGCTGTTGGTGTCGCGATATCGCGACAACTTTTATGTCGCGATATCGCGACAATTTATTTTGCGCTCGCCACGGTTCTAAATACGTCGCGATATCGCGATGACTTTTGTGTCGCGATATCGCGACACATTGTAACACTTAGAACTTTCTTTCAAACTTAGAACTTTTTTTCTTGTTTCTTTTGTTTGTATTTTTTTTGGTGATGCAAGATTGTTGTGCTGCCCTGGATGCTCCTGCATCACTATGATTTGTGGATCTATCTCCACAGGAGAACTCTATCTTCTTACTCTAGTTTGTGGATCTCTCTCCATAGTAGAACTCTTTCCCCTTTTCTTTGGGTCATGAAACTTGATCTAGGAGAACTCTATCTCCTCAAATGGTTCATGGATCTCTCTCCACAAAAGAACTCTATATCCCCAACTAGTTCATAGATCTCAATCCATAGGAGAACTTTTTCCCTTTGCTCTGGTTTGTGGGGCTCTCTCCATAGGAGAACTATTTCCCCTTGCTCTGATTTGTGGATCTCTCTCCATAGGATAACTCTATCCCCTATGCCCAAGATGGTGATTCTAGAAGACTTTTGCCCCTACTACTCTGGCTTATGGATCTCTTTCCATAGGAGACCTTTATCCCCACTACACTGGATGATGGATCTCTATCCACTGGATACTAATGTCATATTTTCTCTGTCACCTTTGAAGCTTACTCTCAACTCTATCTCAAATCTACACCAAAATTTATCCCAAGTCTAGCACAAATATGCTCTAACTCTGCTCACAAATTTGCACTAAAATTTATCTCAAATCTACCCCAAGCCTTAACACAAATCTTGACCAAATCAGCAACCAAACCTGCTCTCTATCTCTGCTCAAATATACCCCAAGACTTAACACAAAGCTTGATCAAATCAACAACCAAACTTGCTCCCTATCTCTACTTCAAGTCTTCACAAGACTTGCTCAAATCTACCTTCAAGTATTCTAAAAATATTTGCTTAAATCTGCCTTCAAGTCTCTTCAAAATACTTGCTCAAATCTGCATTCAAGTCTTCTCAAAAGACTTGCTCAAATTTACCTTCAAAGCGGCTCACAAAACCTACTTCAAATAGTTCCAAATCTTTCATACACAACACAACTTAAATCTCTTTAAAAAAAAGCTTTCTTCACAATAAAAATTCTACTTAGAATTTGTTTAACCTCTGGAACATATAGAGAATGATATGCTCTATCAAATATATCAATATGTTCTACTGAATCATTAAGTCTGTCACTTTCATGTCTCACATTTATTACTCTTTTAAAGGTAGATCTAGTCTAGCACATGACACCTATATTTTTGATGCACACACTTGCTTTCACAAATCATATTTCTAATGATTGCACATTCACTTTCAATATCACTAAAAAATAATCCCCAAAAGCTTCACATAATCATTCAAACAATGAAGCACAATTACTCACAAATCCTAACACATGTTTTTCCACTTTCTTTCAACAAAGATGCACAATATAGGTCTCAAAACTTAACTCAAATATTTTCAACAATGCTTATCAAAAAACCCTTTTATCTCTACCATATGTTCTAGAAAACCTTGCTCAATAACACACCTCAAGAAGGAAGAACTTGCTCATACCTCTTATTTTCTTTGAAGATAATATAACCTTAAAACCTATTTCACAATCAACCAATCCTATCCTGGGTTTTTTTGTTGGGGGGGTACGCTTGTTCCTCTACTAGAGTTAGAAACCAAATATACCAATCAAGCCTTTTAACTCCACCTCAAAACTATTTTCTCAAAACATAACCACCATACCTCAAAATGCTTGATGAAGAAGTGCCCTCAAATACCTATCTCAAAAATAATATCTTTGCAACTTCAAAAAGGATTAGCACAACACCTTCTATTATTGGAAACCCTTCTCAAAAAGTGTGCACAATTAAATTCGAAACCAACTTTCTTAGTTTCTCAAAATAGAGCATTAAATCATAAAATCAAGCCCTTCAAAATGAAGTAAAAATACAAGCAATAAAAGTACTTCATACACATTTTAACTCCCTCTTAATTTAAAAAAAAAAAAACTTCCATAAAAAAATTATCAAAAGTCCTTATTACTCCACAAAATCACTTTTTAGCAAAAAAACATTTTCATAATATTTTTCTCCAAAAGAAATTGCAAGGAATAATTAAAAATTATTTCCCCTTATACCTCCCTAAGTCAACGACGCTTAAAAATTCAACCTCTCCTCTTCCATTATAATTTTTTTATTTGTTTTTCCAAAACTACCGTGGGGAGATTCAAACACAACACCTACCACCTGTCGGTGCGCTAGCACCATTTGGGCCACCACTAGGCCAACCACCCACATGAGGACTAAAAAGCACAACTTGCACCTTATTCCTACAAAAACTTCCTTGCCTAGAAAAACTAAATAAAATTGTCATCACTCGGATTCGAACACATAACCTGTTGTCTGCCCTACGCCTTAACACTACCCAATATGTTGCTAGACCAACCTCCTAGTTGGTTATAATATCAAATGATCTTATATTAAAATCATTGACGCCTTCCTTAGATAAAAATTTATCTTTTTCTTCTCACGAAGCGCACGTAGGAGAAATCACATTGACCAATTTTATCATGCATCGAACACACACCATAGGGCATCAAACATTATCCATATTAATATGGATTACCACCATGCTAAGGACGTCGACGATGCTTATAAGTTTTTAAAAAAACTTTTGAATATTGACGCCAAACCCACTTTGGGTTATATAAAAATTATAATATAAATATTATAATTATTTTATAATGCATCCTTAGGCTTTAACCTTTGGGCCATTTTAATTTTTAATTATTATAATTATTTAAATCTTCATATATTTAAATATTATAATCTTTTTTTCTGCTTGGATCTTTTCTTTGGAAAACCTCTTCCTTTTTCTTTTGCAAATGCCACCATGGTAAAACCATTAAACCTTTATTTTTCTTGACATAAGTGACAACCAATGTTATTAACCTATGCCATTAATTCTTTGACATCAATGACAACAATATACTCAAACTTTCCAACAAGCACACCTTTATCAATTTACTATCTCCTTCCTCTCTCTTTTTAGAGAAATATAACTAGAGAAAAAAAATACTTTCAAGTGAATATTTCTTTTAAACAAGTGCTCAAAATTAATTGAATCTACAACCTTTTTTTTTCAATTATCCTTCTTTGCAATAACCAACTCTTCCCTTATGCAATTTGTTCTAAAAAATATATATATTTAAAATAAATGCCTTTCATATATGGGTAAAATTTGGATAGGAAGAATCTTCAACTTAGCACCTCTTTGTTTTCCGTGTGGAGCCTCCATCATTTCCACATGTCACAATATCATTTTATTCTCTTGCATTAAAATTCTATCATATAATCTGAAATTCACACATTTAATAGGAAATATTTTAAAGGCATTCATGCTTCAGACATTAGGGTAATTTTAGTTTTACACTTCATATGTCAGATCAAGTGAATTGCACATTATTTTCAAGGCAATTTCTATCTCGTAAATTTCAACAATGAAAGTAAAATTTATACATACATTTGTTAGATTTAAAATATCTTTTCTTTGAACACTTCAATGGAATGAAAGAGGAAAAATTTGACTCTTCACATGTTTTGATAATGTTTGCTCAAAAATTTGATAATAGCTACTTTTGCATCCTAGTAATGGATTGTTCACACATCCTTGGAAATGCCTTTTTGAGATTTTCTCAAATATTCATAATACAAATTCCTTTCTAGGCTGCCATTAAATTCCCTTAGGATTTTTGTTATGTTGTCAAACTTCTCATTTTCAATTGTTTCATCAAACAAAAGAAAAAATCACAAGAAGGGCAATGTCTTCTTATGGTGATGTTTGTTCCTCTTGAAAATATCAAACCTCACAATTGTTACCTCAAATGAACTTTCTTGACTCTAGTACCAAATGTTATAAATCGAGGAAACAAGCAACAATAATTAAAATAATAGTATTGCATATAAGTTTCACTAGCGCAAATACATGTACAACCATTATTATACAATATGGTATCTTTTAGTTTCAAAATATCCTTTGGTGTTTCACCTTCATCATAAAATTTTCATCTTCTTATTATTTTGGGAGATTTTTACTCACCCATAGATGAAATATAATTAACATCCCTCAAAATGTAATATTTATATTACAACAAATAATGTAATAAATTCTAACACTTTCTCATGTTGTGAGTTCTCCACAAGTATATTTTATTAGTATTGTTATTTATCCATTGCCTTTTCCAAATTTTGTTGCTTCATACCACACTAATGCATTTTTGTATCCTTCACAACTTGCTATCTACATTCTATGTCTTCATGTGTTTATATTAATATATTATACCAATTTATTTAGCCATAGATCCTAAACAAAGAACCCTTCTCTATGGATAACCATAATAGTTCTAATTCACCAATGTTAAATGTACTTGGTGTGCCCTAATTTCCTATTTATTTTGATATATTCCATTTATAATGTATGCTTTTCCATTTTTCAGCAATGCCCCTTATAGTAACAGTTTACTACCTTGGTATTCCACTAGTTTTGGAGATGTACAAAATATTTTGAATCAATCAATAAAGGCCACCAAAACCCAAACTTGTCAAAGTGAATACCATAGGAGTAATTTGTTGATGTGATCAATTCTTGAGTAGCAAAACACTAACCAATAAGGAGCAATTGGTTCATGAGATCGAAATTCTAGTAGACTAGAACAAAGCATTCCCCAACAAAAGCAACTTGTTCACCTCCTAGAGAAAATAATGCATGGACAAGTAAAGGAATAACAAGAGGTGCATAGATCCCAATGAGTAATTTACTAAGGTAATATTTTGGCATGTAGTGGTACCACCAAGCATTTTAGAGGTCTTCTATGTGATTTAGAAATGTATTTAGAGGTATGCAACATTTGGAGGTGCATCATTTTCCTAAAGATACCCACAATCTTAACTTTTACTAAGGAGTAAGAACTTTTACCCAAGGTAACTAGGAGACATAGACTTTATTGTAAATATATTTTATCCTTGAGAAAATCAGAGCTACACTTTGTGACACCCAAATTGTAATTGCTATTTCCTTTTGAGATTAATGAGAAATTAATGAGATTTTTTACGTTCCATTAGTGGAACTACCCTCTTGGATTGTGGAATCCGTGATATTTCTAACACTATCCTTTTGTCCTCTTTTAATTCCTTGTTAATTTTATTTCATATACACAAGATTTTTATTTCCTCATGAGTTGTTTGGTCACACACTCTCCTTGATATGGTTATGGCCATATCTACTTTCAAAATCTCACACACTAAACTTCAAAACTTACTTTTCATGAATTTTAATTTCCATATTTTAAAATTTTACATTCAATTCCATGTAATTAAATTTAGATTACTTATATTTTATCAAGGATGATGGGGAAGCAACCTAATTCATAGGTCAAAAAGGGTATTATCTCTCACTCTCTTTCAATTTGTCAAAATAAAATTATGAGGTGCATTAGAAGTTAGACTTTTCCACAATTCAACACCTCTTTAGCTCACTTCTCCTCATCTTTACTTTTTCTCATCATCCACCTTCTCTTTTTGTTGTATATGAGTAATATTGTTGTCCAAGTACAAATGTGAATCTTATACCATTTATCTGTCAAAGAGATAATATTTTATCTCTCATTTTTATCAATGTGATTCTTATGAGTCTATATTTTGAACCTTCCTTTAATTGTTCCATTCAACATGCTTGGTGAATCTATTCGGTCCAACTTAGTTTACCAAAAATAAAATATCTTGTTAAGTTGGTTGTGTTCTTATGTTCACCATATTATTTTACTCCTTTAATGATGATGTTTATTGATCTAACGTAACTTTACTTTTTTTTTCTAATAGTTACATTATGATATATTTATCTATAAGACATGTTTGTTCTTAAGGTTTATCTTCTAGTTATCTTACCAGTTATGTCCATGTTTTGGGATCCTCTAATTAGCTTCAAATATCTGTATTCTTCACCATATTTTCCATTAATACATGGATTTTTTATATAATCGATTCTTTTCTTTTACTTTGTTGATCAATAACTTGACTTGAAAATGGATCTACTATTTAAAACCATTATTACTAGGTAAACTCGTAGTTGTAGAGGATTTTAATTCCACCACTAATATCTCAAAAATTATTTTGGATACCTTGTTCAAAGATTATTTTTTTGACATGATGATGCTTTGTTGTTCACTCATGACTAAAAATAACTATAACATCTAATGTTGCATAGATCCCAAATGTTCTTAAACTTATAGTTTATTATGAGAGGCTTGACCATGGTGTTAGGTGACATATTTAGATTAATCCCACATGCTTTCACTTTTCTATCATTTTGGTGGTGAGCTTGATATTTGTAATAGCTCTAATATAGTTACATGAACTATCTTTATTATTGTTAGATAGGGTCCTATGTTAGGGTAGTCAACCCTTAAGCATTAGGGTTAGGCTTGTTAGTTGTTTTAGTCTGTAAATAGATGAGTTATGTTATACTTGGGATCATCATTCATACTTGTAATTTTAATATGCCTTTGGTGTGCATATGAGACATCGAAATCTCTAAGTGGTTATGATAGTTTTTCCTCCCTAAGTGGATAGGATTTACAGTGATTTAGAATCTGGATCTATTAATTGTTATAATTTATTATTGTGAAATTTTAATTCTACTCTAGTGAATTATTTATATTTCTATGTTTTTGAGTTTTATTGTTCATATCATTATTTTGGAAGTTATTTCATTTCATGTTGTATTAAAGCTTTGATATTGGCTCTTTATTATAAAGTAAGAAATTGTAAAAGGAGTATGAACAATTCTAGAATCTCTTCTAAATAGATCTACATCATGTCCTTCAAGTCAATTCTATTCAAAATAAAGTATTTCCATATTTTAGTATAATTTTCTCCTATAAAATAGTGAATTATCTATCTCATTTTGATCATATTATCAAGTTGATCAAAATAAGATATATCTTGAATAACACCTTTTTAGTAATTGATGCAATATTTAGGGATTATCCTTTGGCTTCTAGTATATGAGTGAACACTTGGATTCTATTGGTTGGGCATGAGTCAATGGAAATTTGTAATGCATAGGAACATTCAATGATGATTGCATGAGTAGAAAAAAATGTCAACTAAAAAATATTTGTAGACACCATAATATACCATACCACATAAATAGCTTTAACTTACATGCTCTTGCTAGTTTATACAAAATGAGTACCCCTCCCATTCCTCCAATAAGTTTGTGCTCCCTTATATTTATCATTTCATTTGATCTTCATGATATTTTGTCTCATGAGCATGTAAGGTTGGAGAAAATGATAATCAATATTAGTTCTCGATAGACAAGCATTTCATATAAACTTGATTCAATATAGACCCAATTGGAACAACTACTTTGGAATTAATACCATTTTGTACCTCCTCACATATAGCACTCACTAGACAATGATTTCCAATAATTTTAAATGGTCCCTTTGAATCTCATCACCAATTTATTGATGATACTTTTCTTTTGGGTCATCCCTCAATTAATGAGGCCATGGAGTTTAAATCGATATTATCATGCTATGAGAAGGCTACTAGATAGTTTGTTAATACCAAAAAATCTAATATTTTTCATTAATACTACCCTATATTTACAAAAAATTATAATTGATAATTTAGGGTTTAAAATTGAAAATTTCTATCAACCTACTTGGGTAATCCTTTGTCTCATTAAGAAAATAAAAAGGATCTTAGGATATCTTTTTTGGATAGAATGAAAGCTTTTTTGGTAGGTTGGAAAGGTAAGTTCTTAACCATGGTAGGAAGGCTACAAATCATAAAGAATACATTGAAATCCGTCCTTATTTATTTGATGTCACTTTCAAGATTACCGATAGGTAAAGCATTAGAAATTGATAAAATTCAAAAAGAATTTTTATGGAAAGGTTGTGAGGAGAAATTTAGGTTTCCTCTTTGTATGTGGGATGGGTTTTATATTATTTTAGTTGAATATTTGGGTAGATCTATCTCTACTAAAATAAGGGCTAAAAAAATAACTAGAATTAAGATAGCTGCTTACTTGTGCTAAAATTATTGATGATACTATACTGATGGGGAAGCCTCTCAATTGAATTTCAAAATGATTAAAGGTTTCCTAGACCTATTTCTAAATGCATATAAAGTAGCTACTAATGTCAACAAGCACAAGTTTTACACTATCAAACTTCCCCAACTAAAAATAAGAGCTTTCCTAAAATCCTCTAGTTTTCTCATGGTAGAATTGGCCGCTTTAAATATTTAGGATTGCTTATGAGTTTCAAACTAAAGAGTTATGATTTTTGGTCTAATTTTATGTAAAATATTGATAGGATAATATTAAATTATAGCAATGGGTGGTTTAGTTTTTCTGACATATTGGTTTTGATTAAACTTGTCATTTCAAGATTACCTATTTACCAACTTATGATTTATCATGCTTTTGTCTCAATCCTCTAAGAACTTGATAAAAAAATTAGAAAATTTCTTTTGCAAGGAGGAAGGCAATCACATAGGAAGAAGTTCCATATTTTTAGCTAGAATCAAGTGATAAAAGAAAATGTCAAGGGAGCTTGGGTACCCAATCTCATGGTCAAACTTGTTTGGAACTTAATAAACCATCCAATGACACTTTGAAAGCAACTTCTTATTCACAAGTATGGTGAAGAAAATCATGGAAAGATCCTACTCAAAAGCATACATAAAAAATTAGGCATCTCTAAAATCTTAATATTGATTATTAAATTTATTTGGATCATTAAGGATAACATCTCTTGGCGCCTAAAAAATGATAATACTATCAGGTATTGGGATGAGTCTATTCTTGGTTAAACACCTTAATTTCTTCCATTTCTAAGGAGTTGTTTTAGTTCATGAGTCATCTTAGGATAGACAAATTTTTCCATCTCATCACTTGGGAAGTAAATCAAATTCATGGGTTGGACATAAAATAGTAAAGGGATTGGTCTCAGGTACAAAAGAAATTCATTAGTATTCTTCCCATATACCTAGACAATGAAGACTTCTTTATTTTGGGTAAAATTAATTGTTTAAGAAAATATTTAATCAAGGATGGTACATATATCTAGAGAAGTGAGCCTTTAGATAAAAATTTGAATCACATTTGGGGTCACAATATCACCTCAAAAATAAAAATTATTGAATGGCTAGTTCAACAAAACAAAATTCTAATTGGGAAAACCTCTTTAAAAGAGATATTTGGACCACCATATTTGTTCTAGATGTTGTAAAGACTATGAAACTCAAGCCCATCTATTTTCTAAATGTGAGGAAGTTGTTACAATCTAGATCTCACTTGCTCTCATATTTGGAGTGTGAAATAAAAGCATATTAAATATGAAGTCTTGTACTAAAATCTAGAATAAAAAGTACCTTAGCTCCTTTTAAGGTAAGCCTCTCACAAAAATTTTATAGTCTTCAATTCTTTATTATTGTATGTGGTATATATGGATGGATATAAACTAGTGAATATTTGAAGAAACATCAACTCACAAGGTAATTTTGATAAACAAGATAAATAATGCTATCATAGAAAAATTTAAATCCCACTTCAAAGCAATATCAAAGTGTTATTTCTAGAGTTGAGTTACATATCCTCAAAATTTAGAATCTTCAAGATCTAGTTAGCACCTCTATTACCAACAACTTGACTCCTCAGCTTTGTTTATATTTCCATATCTATTATTTTGTAAAAATCCAAGTTCTGCCCACTTGGTTGTCCAAACACCCCAAGTCTACCCACTTGGTTGTCCAACATCAGAGGTTATAGTAAGAGAATTTTTTTTCAATTTATTTTTTGTTTTATTTTCTAGTATGAGCATGTTAAGTCCATATTCATGAGTGCCATCCCATTGCAGTTGGAATACTCATTAGATCAAGATTTTCCAGATCCCATGTAGTTTCCCATTTTAAAATTCACTCTCCACTCAAGATCCTAATTTCAAGCAGGGGGTTTCTTTTCCTCTAGGGCCCATATCACCTAGAGGTGTGGCGCATACTTTCCCCATGTCTTGACATGATCCCAAGTACTTATGTCATGTAAGACGTAGCACATACATGCTCGAGCTAGATGATCATCCATTTCCCATGGATCACCATCTATATTCTTACCAATACCCTAGTAACCACTCGATATTTTGTGTTTATTGACCAACACAACATCCCATACCATCGTGTTGTCGGATTTACCTAGTAAAACATAATTCACCACTCATCACTAGCAGGGATAACCTATTAGATATGCCCATACAATCCTTAATTACCTCCCGTTATGATCTTTTTCTATCAGAAGTATAGTTAGAGCCCTGGTTTATGATGGTTGCCTACCCGCAAGCACCATTAGCAGTTAATATACAAGATTTTTCCACCCACAATATTAAAATAAAATCAAGGTTGTCCTAAACACAACCTTGGGTTGCGAAATAAGATTGTCCCTTCCACAATCCTAAAATTTCTTACTTTAAAGTTTACCTAAGCTTGATTCAAAAGTTTACTAATGGGTGTAGTTTCGATATTATTCAAAAGCTCTGCTAAGTTTTTAAAATATTGTCAATTTTTGTTTGGCTACTCGATTGTTTATATTGTGGAACATATAAAATAGATATGCTATTGAATCATCACATTCAAAACTAGGGAATGTCCACATTTGATAAAATAAATTTAAATAGAATCCCTTTATAGTTAATGTACCTTGAAATAAAGGCTACACTAAAATTCACATCCACAAATCATTTTTCCCTCAATACTCTATAGAAATTTTATTATAAAATCATAAACTAAGTTGTCTATTCTTACAAGTTAAAGTAAAGCTGCATTATCATGTTAATTATAATTCTATTCTATAATTCAAATAAATTTAAAAGAGTATTGTTTATCTCTACTAATCTAAATCAAAGCCACTCGAACATCCAAACAACGTAATCCTCACTCCACCTTACCCAATCCATCTCGTAGGTTTGTTTTAGGTATCCTCATTACCACAATATATTATGCTTAACTATGTTCAAGACATATTTTTCTTGTACCAATTTCAATTCATTCATGGGGTTATGACATTAGCAGAACTTCTAAAATTTCTAGGTTCTAATTTGGAATTTATACAATCTCTAATTCTTTCGGGTTTAAGTTTAAAATAGTCTTGTTTGATTCTAATAAATTCCTATGATTTTTCCATAGTCTCCAGTGCATAGTTTTCAACATAGGTCCCGTTTGAAGATTTATGCAACAAAAACTATAATCTTGACTGTACTCTATGTTTTCATGTTTTTTATATTTCATTGCATTAGTATTCCTCTCAACTGTCATGAGTACTCCCTAATACATAACTTATCTTAATCAAACACATTACTAGCTACCATACTTCTTTGATCGGGAGAGTCTTTTCAAAGCGTAGTATTTTCCAAGTCCTTATTTTATAACCCAAATGAAAATATCGATTACATACAAATACAGGTTCAAGAAACATATTTCAGATTTTCGTTTACCTTGCAACTCAACCATAGAAAACAAACACAACAAAAAAATAATTTAATTTCATTTTATGGGTATCTTATCCCCGGATCCTCAATTGATGATAACCAGATTTACGGTCAATTTTGGAGAAATTATGGCTCCTTTTAGTTGATCAAACAAATCATCTATTATGGGTAAAGAGTAATTATTTTTAACAATCATCTTGTTTAGCATTTTGTAGTCAATACATAACCTTAATGTTTCATCCCTATTTTTCACGAATAGAACTAGTGCACCCCAAAGTGAAACACTAGGTTTAATATGTCCTTTTTCTAAAATTTCTTGTAGTTGAGTCTTAAGTTCTTGCAACTCTATTGTAGTCATCCTATATGGCACTCGAGCTATAGGGGTTGCTCTTGGTAAAAGTTCTATAGTAAAATCAAACTCCCTTTGGGGTGGAATGCTCGATAAATCCTTAGGGAAGACATCCCAAAAATCATTCAATACCGGATAGGTTTGAAAAAGACTTGCTCCAAACTCATTTTCCTCCTTTTTAGTAAATTTGACCACAAAGATTCTACTACTATTTTTAGTGCTCTTTTAACTTGAATTTTTGTCAAAAGATGTGGTTCCACTGATTCCCATCCATAGAAAATCTGGTTCCTTTGCTTGGTATCATTAGTAAATTTCATCCATATTTTCTCAAAATTTCTCAATGCTTTATGTGCCTTGAGCCAGTCAATACCTAAAATTATTTCAATGGCATGCAATGAAGCTACATATAAATGCCATTGGGTTTGTCCTTGAGGTAGCATTATTTGAGGATCAAATAAACATTGATCAACAATATAGGTTTACCTAGACCCAAGATTTTTTGGTATGTCCTTTAAAATATTTGTTGAAATAAAACTATCAGTTGTTCTAGAGTCAACTAAAATGCAAAAATTTCTATTATAAATTTTACCTTTCAACAGGAAATGTGTTGCTTGACCATTGAGTTTGGAATTACCTATTGTTGCATATATCTTATGAGCATGTTCCACAGGTTCTTTCCTCTTATCATCTCATAATGGACATTTATCAGCATAGTGAGGTTCTTGACAAATCCAACAACCAGTTCACGGTGTCCTCTCTTTCTTATTTCCCTCATTATCTTCTTGAGTACCAGATCTTGCTGCATTAGCTCTTTAATCATTCCTATCCCTGAAATTCCTTTGGCCACCTCGATAGTTTAAATTTCCCCTATTTCCTTGGTACCTATTCTTATTCCTATCAAACCTATTTCAATTCCCATTGCCATGATTCTTGGTCCAATTCCTATCCCCTTTTGTTGGACCCATATTTTTCTTTTTCTATGACTCTTCCTTTTTAGAGGATTGTTGATAATAAGCTTCTTGAACCTGCGATTATCTTCTTCTTGTCGAGCCAAGTCACAGGCAACAATCAAGGTAGCAGGTTTCAACATAAGAATTAGGTGTCCAATTTTTGGATGTAACCCTAGGAGAAATTTCTGAATTTTGATCTCATTTCTCTGCTCATACTCGGGCATGTATTTGAGCAATTTCACAAATCATTGATAGTATTCAATCATAGTCATATTTCCTTGAGTTAACCTTGAAAATTCTATAGTCCTTTCAAGGTAAAATTGTGGTGTTAAGAACCTATATTTGAATGCTAATACAAATGTATCCCAAAGAACATCGACAACCTCCACATTGTGAATTTTCCTATAAGTATCCCACCAATCTGTGGCAGCTCTAGTCAAACGAAAGACTACCCACAAGGTTTTTTATTTAGATGATAAGGTTCTAATCATGAAATATGCCTCCACACTATTTAACCATATCTCCACATCTTCCCCATCACCTTTGCCATAAAATTTGGCTATATGGAGCCTTCACATATCCTTGTCCAACTCAGAACCTACTTTTTTCCTTCATAGGTCAATATTTGTCTCATCCTCAACTATTACCATTTCCTTTCCTTTAGATAAATTTTCAATTGTTTTTTGTTGATGGGAAATCATTTATTGTTGTTGAGCTAGCTGAGCTTTTTGCTCCTTCATGTGCTCTATAATTTGGGTATTTTTATTGTGCCATGTGTTCATCCATTTGAGCACTTTGCTACTCCATTTGTTCTTTTTGTTGGATCATTTACTCCTACAATAGTTGCACCATTCAGACCATTTTATCCTCTTTATTAATTGGTTCTTTTTCCTTCCTCTTTTCTTGAGGATGTTTTGCAGTTTTCTTTGATGCCCCAAGTCTCATAACTTTTCATATGACTCTTCTAGGGTTTTTGGTCAACCCTTCACACTGATCCACCATAGTTCTTTTTGAGGAACTAGTCTTTTGTTCGGATGTCATTGTATGTTTAGCAAAACAAGGATCTTAGTCAAAATTTTTGAGTTTTAGGTGAACACATTAGCAACATAATTTAAGTTAGTCATAGGCTTTCTATATTTATGTTGCCTAAATATTCACAACCTTTTCTCTGATACCAAATGTAACAACCCAAGTTCTGCACATTTGTTTGTCCAAACACCCCAAGTCTATCCACTTGGTTGTCCAACATTAGAGGTTAGAGTAAGAGAATTTTTTTTATTTCAATTTATTTTTGTTTTATTTTCTAGTATGAGCATGTTAAGTCCATATTCATGAGTGACATCCCACTACAGTCATAATACTCATGAGATCGATATTGGTCAGATCCCATGTAGTTGCTCATTTTGAAGTAGTTGCTCATTTTGAACTTCACTCTCCACCCGAGATCATAAGTTTAGGCAAGAGGTTTCTTTTCCTCTAGGGCCCATATCACCTAGAGGTGTGGCACATACTTTACCTATGTCTTGACATGATCCCAAGTACTTATGTCATGTAATATGTAGCGCATAAATGCTCAAGCTAAATGATCATCCATTTACCATATTTTTTATCTCTACTAAACTAAAGCAAAGCCACTCAAACAACCAAACAAAGTAATCCTCACTCTACCTTACCCAATCTATATTGCAAGTTTATTTTAGGTATCCTCATTCCCATTGTATCTTATTCTTAACTACGTTCAAGACATGTTTTTCTTGTACCAATTTCAATTCATTCACAAGGTTATGATATTAGCAGAACTTCTAAAATTTCTAGGTTCTAATTTGGAATTTATACAATTTCTACTTCTTTTAGGTTTAAGTTCAAAATAGTATTGTTTGATTCTAATAAATTCCTATGAGTTTTCCACAGTCTCCAGTACATTATTTTTAACATAGGTCCGATTTGAATCTTTATGCAACCAAAACTATAATCTTGACTATACTCTATATTTTCATGTTTGTTATATCGCCTTGCAACGAAATTCATATCAACCTTCATGAGTACTTCCTAATACATAGTTTATCTTGATCACACACATTACTAGCTACCATACCGCTTTGATCATGAGAGTATTTTCAAAGCATAGTATTTTCGAAGTCCCTATTTTATAACCCAAATGAAAATCTCGATTACATACAAATACAGGTTCAAGAAAAATATTTTGGATTTCCATTTACCTTGCTACTCAACAACCGAAAACAAACATAGCAAACGAATCATTTCATAGCAAAGCAATTTTCATTTAATAACTACAATTTTCCCTGGAAGCTTACATGGTCTAGTTTCATCCATACAAAATTTAAGAGCATGCATCTATACAAATCATGTATAGTATGAAGTATTTAAAAATAATCCCTAATCCAAGATTAAACTTCAAAATTTGAATAGTACATCATACAAATAGCTTACAAAAGGAAATACAAGGCTCTTTCTTGAATGCATATCAACTCTACAGTATTTTAGAAGATAACAATTGTACTAACTTTCTATTTCTTTCAAATATTTACAATACTAACTCATATATTTTCCCATTTCCTACATTATTCAAATTTTACATTATATACAATCTCAACATTGGACTTGCACCAATAGTATCTAGAGTTCTTTCGTTCTATGAGAAATAAAATATTTCATAAAACTTTATAATTGGCTTGCACTTCGGAATTGATAATCATCCTTCAACACCAAAACATAATTTATCGTCCAAAAATAAAATTAAAACTATGGCTTTGACTCCACCATGCTTCAATTTTCAATTGCATGGTTTCAGTAATAATTCAGGGTTCAGAGCGGTTAGGCTAAGATAAAATACAACTAATCCTAGCATGCAAGCAATTTTTCCACATCTTTCCATACAACATACAAAATTTCATAAAAACCTCCCATCACACTATGGGCTTTCAACACAGCATGCAAGTAATGCCTTTATATATATATATTTTATAATAGAATGCAGAAGGAAAGAAAACATGTCTCATCTTAGACTATTAATTTAACTCCTAAACACAATCATAATATTGTTTTCCTTTTTCCACAAAACATTCGAACACATGCATCTCAAATTTTGCCATGCATGCATTAATATTTTTAATTTTTCTTCAATATTTACAAAGAATGAGTAGGATTATAATCACAAACAAGCAACATATTTTAATTCTTGCCACACATGCTCATAGGATTAATTCTTTTTCTTTCTCTCCCATTTTCAGTAAAAATAATACCAATTTGAAAGCAGAATAGAACACACAATTTTTTTAAGCATTCCAATTCTATTGAATTTAATTTTACCAGTTTTAACTTACTAAATTTCATAGTATGTTCTCCTTGCTTTCCAGATTCCTGTGCTTGTCATCGCTTCTCCTTTCTAAGACACACCAAATCCTTTTTTTTCATTTCATAAAACATCTTTCTTCTTCCTAGTAGCCTGCTTTCGTTCGTTGGAGATTCCTCCTCTCAAAAACATGACATATGCCAAGTGTATTCCACTGTTTTCATGTCCAAAAAACTAAGCTTATAATCATTCCTTTAGTTTTTGACCATCTTCAAATTGTATTTTTTTTTTTATAATGCCAAACAAACACTCTGTCACCTATTGTTTAGTATGTATTGTTATTTCAGAATATAAGTGGTTATCATATTTGGTGTTCCTTTTTTTAAAACAATAAATATTATTTATTATCAATGCCTTCATATTATATTTTGTTTTACCTATAGCAATATATAAATATGTTATATATTATTTTCATAAATAAATAAATTCTTTAAAACACATAATGTCATAAATATATGATTATCAATTATTTTACTTTACCTCTTTACTTATTTTCTCTTTCATATCATAACACAAAAATAGTCATATCACTACTCTATTTTTATTTCTTATTCAAAACTATGGCTCCCATGCATTTTAGCATCTTCATCGCCAATCAAACATCACAATTTGACAAACATAAAACATTCCTACAAATGCAACTACATGTTATGCATCTGCATGGACCGTTGGTGAATACATTACCCATAGGGTTCTTTGCCTGACTCAACCAGCGAATACACCACCGTTCATCATTTCCCTGACTTACCTTACATCAAACAATCCTGCAGTCCATTGAGAAGACATCCTTCTTTTACATTTTCCTTGGCAATAACAATACCTATCCCCTGCATCCATAGATACATTAGCAATATATCATCCTTGTAGATAAATTAGGTATATATTAGAGTAGATTTTTGGAGGGTTATTATATACTTCTCCCCTAAGATTAAATACAGTCCTTGTGTTTACATTTCCCATTGATGCATTTAAAAAAAATAATATGATCATGAATAATAGAAAATCAATATAGTACATCAATGAATTTACATTTTTCCAAAACTGAATCATCATGTATTATTAATATCAAACATACACAACATAAAATATATTTATCATACTTCACAAACCAAGATATGATAATATCATTGTTCAAAAAAAATAAAACCATGCCATGGAGATAACACTATTCAAACACTATTCAAACATAAATGAAAATTGTCTTTTCATGATGGCCACATCTTCCCATGTGGCACTATTTTCAAAAAATTGGTCCCATTGGACCTTGCACTATTCAATATTACGCTTTCTTAGTTGTTTTGTTTGATAATAAAGGATCTTAACAAGTCACACTTCAATGCACAAGGGATCGTCCATCTACAAATGTTCAACATTCCAAACATGTGAGGGGTCAAGAATATATTTCTTCATAAGGGACACATGGAATGTATCATGAATTTTTGACAAATTGGGTGGCAAGTTTAATTTATAGGCTACTGGGTTTAATTTGTCAATAATTTCAAAAGGCCCTACAAATCGTGGGCTAAGCTTAGAGGATTTAATAGAAATTTTGGTAGGTTTAACTCTTAGGAATACTTTGTCTCCCATAGTGAATTCCTTGGGTGTTCTCTTAAGATCCGCATAACTCTTTTGTCTATCTGAGGCTTCTTTGAGCCTTTGATGAATTTCATTGAGGTGGTCTTCCATTTATCTGACCATATCCATCTCGATCATCACCCGATCCTCTAGATTACTTCATGTTAGTGGCGTTATGCACCTCATCTCGTACGGAACCTCAAATGGAGCCATACCTAGAGAAGTAAGCTAACTATTATTATAAGAAAACTATACCAAAAAAAATGTAATCTTCCCACTTCGTTTGATGATCCATACAATACATGTGGAGCATATCCTCTAAGACTTGATTCACCCTTTCTGTTTGTCCATTTGTCTCAAGATGATAAGCAATACTAATGTTGAGATTTTTTCCCCATGCTTGATGTAATGTTTTCCAAAATTTAGATGTGAATCAGGAATCCATGTCTGATATAATTATTTTAGGAAAACCATGTAACCGTACCACTTCCATGGCAAATTTCTAGGCTATAGTGGGGGCTCCATATTTAATATTTCTAGGCAAAAAATGTGCCACTTTGGTCAATTTATCCACTACCACCAATATGGCATCATGATGAAAGCAATTTTTAGGTAATCCAACTATAAAATCCATAGTCACAACCTGCCACTTGTATTGTGGAATGTTATACAAAAATAAGCATCCAGCTGGTTGTAAATGTTTTGCCTTCACTTTTTGACATTCTAAACATCTAGCCATAAATTCAATGATGTCCCTTTTCATTCCTAGCCAATAATATTCCTTTTTCAAATTCTCATACATATTTACATAACCTGGATGAGCGGAATGAGGAGCAATATGCGCTTCTTGTAGTATCATATTTCTTAGATCATGATCATTAGGCACTACCATCCTATTTTTTTTTTGTGGAAAACATCCCAGAAGGGATGCCACTTTTGGGTAAGACCCAAGGAGGCAGGGTTATCCATTCCACCAAAATCACCTAGGACTTGAACTTGGCCTACCACCTTTAACATACTCACGGAGCAAACAAACACACAAAAACACTTAAATAATAATAATAATAATAATAATAATAATAATAAAATAAAAAACATGCTCCTAGAGTGTGTCAAAAAGAAAAGCACAACCAAACACACACACAATAAGAAAAGAAAAGAAAAAAACCACAACATGTACCACATAGAAAAAACACAAGAACAACATAACAAAACACAAACATGACAAAAACAACAAAACACTACAAAGACATAACAAAAAAACATGAAAAATAAACACAACCAAAACCTAAAAATTAAAAAAATAAAATAAAAAACAACCAACAACAAATAATAAACAAAAACATAGAAAACACTCACACATAAAAACACGAATTAACACAAACAAAAAAAAACACAAGAACAAGAATGACAAAAACATAATAACAATAACAAAAAACATAAAAAAACACAAAACAACAAAAACACAAGAATAAGAAAAAAACAACACAAAGAACACAAAAACAAAACAAAACAAAATAACACACACACCTTAAAAAACTAAACAAAAAAAACAAAAAACAAAAAAAAAATTGAACATAACAATGACCTTTCTAGACCAGAAGACTTTTAAGGCAAGAATCAATAGAGGAAACAAAAGAAAGAATAGTTTAAGCTAGGGAACTAAAAAAACCTGATCGAACCAAAGAGAAGCAAGAAGAAATTAGGAACCTTCAGAACTAGAGCCATCCAAAGAAATGATAGAAAGAAGAGCTTCCCTTATTTGCGAAGCCCACCATCTAGGAGGGTGGCCATAGCAAGTAAGATCACCTTTT
>JAQPPZ010006072.1:0-76655 GCA_028583015.1 Wollemia nobilis | reverse complement strand
CCATTGCTAAGATAGGGGCTCCACAAATGTCTTATCCAATCCCAAGTTTAGATTTTAGTTGGAATAAACCACTAGGTAATGCAGGAAACCTGAATCTAGCTCTTCCACATTCAAACATTGGTCTACCCACAAGCAAAATGTGAGTGTATCAGACATATCATCATGCGTAAGGTATAGTAGTACCAAAAATTCTAGGGATTCAAGCTCTTTCCTTTCTATCCTTCAATTTTTGGGATACTTGCTAATATGTGGTGAAGCAAGGGTGTCGATTCCATATTTGACTTTGACTTTCTTTGGATATTCATTTGATCTCTCTTTGAACTGGATTTCTAATCTTCATTTGATCTTCACTCAAACTTTTATTTATGATCTTCATTAGATATTCATTTTGAACTTGATTTGAGCCTGTTTTCTAATCTTCATTTGATCTTCACTTTTTAGCATTTACATGTGGTAATTTTCTTCAGAAACCTCCCTTTGGGGGATTTACTTTGGGAGCTATTTTTGGTATATCGATTGAGGATATCGATCTTATGATATCAATATGGGATATCAATATGGGAAGTCAATCTATGATATCGATCTAGGGTATCAATATTGAGGATTGATGTGGGATATCACTCTGGGATATTGCTCATTTTATCATAAGAAAGGGATTCTAAATAGGGAACTAACCTATCCTTTTGCCAACTACCAATATTTCCCATACCATCCACATGGAGGGATAAGCAAGAATAACTCTTTTCACCTCAAGATATCCGATATTGCTTTGCGACTTTCATCTTACCCTATTCCTTATTACGATTGTTTAATTTTTTGATTAGTGATAGGATTCTGATATGCTAAGGGCTATACTAACTGAACCTCAGCTACAAAAGCAAAGCAAGATTTCTATCAAATATTGATAAGACCTATAGGTATGGTTGAATGACTAGAAAACCCTTGTATATTATCCACAACAATAAAATGGGCTGTGTTGAAAAACACAATTACTCACATGAATGATCGATTATGATAAATGTAGAGATGCATGATTTAGACACAAACATGGTATCATTTGTAATACTGAAAAAAATAATTACTCCTACTACAAAATTCAATGGATGATGAATGCCTATATGTAATGTAATAATGTAGTGGATACATGAGAGAATGCAAAATAAAAATGCAAAATTCAAATGCAAATGCAAATGTTTTTGGATTTTATGCTTTACCAATTTTTTGGATTTTATTGATTTTATAATTTTTATGAGTTTTGAGCCTCATATCTAATAAAACAATGAGTACATACCTCTGGAGCCTTTAGGAGTGACCAAATGATGATAAAAATCCATTGGAGCCTTTAGATTGACCAACTAATTTTTTAGCAAAATCCTTGGAGCTTTTTAGGATGACCAAGCAGTTTTTAGAAAAACCTCAGAGCCTTTTGGGTTGACCAAAGGGATTATGAGCACCTTTGGGGATTTTTGGGATGACCAAGTGATCTTTTAAGAATCCTTGGACCTTTTGGGTTGACCAAGTAATTTTTCAAAAACTCTTGGTACCTTTTTACTAACCAAACTACTCATAGACAAGCTTGGAGACTTTTAGGATGACTAAACGATTTTGAACAAACCCTTGGGGCCTTTTATTGACACAACCAAGCAGTTTTAGGAACCCTTGGAGCCTTTTGGAATGATCAAGCAAGTTTTAATCAAACCCTTAGAGCTTTTTGGGGTTTTACCAAAGGGATTATAGATGCCTTTGGAGCTTTTTGATTGACCAAACTACTTATGAGAGTGTTTGGAGCCTTTTAGGATGATTGGGCGGTTATGAGCAAACCCTCAAAGCCTTTTACTATGATCTCAAGCATAAAATGCCTTAATATGGATGATGTTGAGAGGTTTAGGCTCCTTAACATCCCCTAGAAACGTTAGGTGATAGGTACCCAGACAAATATTTTTAGACATGATATAGGGTCCTAGCCAATTAGCCACAAATTTATCTCGCATATTTGGCGGTAAATTAGAGTTCTATTGGTTCTATTTCAAGACAAGATCCCCAACTTAAAAGTCTCTCTGGTAGACTTTGATATTGTAATATCATTTTAGTCACTCCTGATAAACACGAAGATGCTCCAAGGCATTCATGTGATGTTCATCAAGCAACATCAGTTGATCCAGTCGAGCTTGATGCGTGGTGTCGTCATCGATGAACTCTTTCAATGCAATGCATAGTGTTGGAATTTCAAATTCCAAGGGCATAATGGCCTCAGTGCCATATACTAGTGAGAACGACATTGCCCTAGTGGGCATCCGAATACTAGTCTTGTAAGCCCATAATGCAAGGGGCAGTTGGATATGCCAGTCTTTATGGTTTTCTTGGACCGTATTTTTCAAGATGGCCATCACTATCTTATTTGAAGCTTCAACCTGCCCATTTTCTTGTGGATAGTATGGAGTCACAAAAATGTGTTTGATTCTATATTTAGATGTCAAAGCTCTCACAGTTTTATTCTTGAATGACGTTCCATTATCCAATATTATTTTGGATGGGATCCCAAAATGACTTATAATATGCTCTAGTATAAACTTTGTTATACGATATCCAGTTTTCATTGTTAAGGGTATTGCTTCCACCCACTTTGTGAAATACTCAGTAGCCATGATTATAAATGTATGTCAGCCTGATGACAAAGGAGAGATCTTACCTATAATATCTAGTCCCCACTAAGCAAATGGCCAAGCCACTTGGATGGGTTGTAAGGCCTATGATGGCAAGTGCATAAGATTAGCATGATGCTGAAATTTGATGCATTTCTTGACATACACATTGCACTCCTTCTCCATAGTGTTCCAATAGTAGCCTATTCGAAGGATGCACTTTATGATGGCCATGTCACTAAAATGGGCACTACACATATTATCATGAGCTTGTGAAATCACCCATGATGCCTCTTGGGGATCTAAGAAACGAAGGAGAACTTCATCGTAGTCTTATCGGTACAAGATGTCTCCTATTAAGACATATTTAGTCACTTTCTATTTAAATATGCATTTTGTGACATGTGAAAATCCTTTTGGGATTACACCAAGCTTCAGGAAGTCATATATTTGTGACATCAAGTTTTGATAAGCCTCAGCTTCGATTGCCAAGATGACTTGCTCCCCCTGCATATTTACTTTTGCAAATGTAGACTAGAAAATAACCTTATGGTGAATGGTGGTACCACTCCCCATCGAACTCTGAGATGTTAATGACCCTCAGGGTGCCTTCTTTAGAAAGTCTTCAGCTATGCAGAACCATTCAACTTTTGGTTCTACGCTGATCATGTTGATTGACATTCTATTATCAAAGGCTTCACGTTTCGTAGTCGGGTGCGAAAGCATTTTAACATGAATGGTAGTGAAATCATCAGACATATTTTGAGGGATTAAGGATCCCAAAGAGGCCATGGTGTCTGTGAACCTATTTTACGATCGAGGGATTACCTCGATGTCATACCATTCCAATTTAGCTAGATATATAGCAATAAGATCCTTGTAAGCTTTCAATATGGGAAATCGACACTGGAAGAACCCATTAACTTGGTTTACTATGAGAAAGGAATCGCCAAAGATGTTTAATATTTTAATATTCATGGTGATAGTTGTGTGGAGGCCTAGAAGTAGGGATTCATACTCAACATTTTTGTTGGTGCACAAAAAGTCTAGTTTAAATGACAAGGGCATAGGAGCTCCTTGCAATGTGAAAAACACTATTCTTACACCACCCCCTTGCTTGCACTTTGAACCATCGAAGAAAAGAGTCATATCAAAATTTTTGTCTGGTTCTTCGGGTTTGAGAGCTTTAGATGTGACAAATATTGCATCGTCTAGAAGCTCTATGATCAGGGTCTACTATTTAACATTGGTGCCTCAGCTAATTGATTAGCTATGACTTATCCCTTAATGGACTTCTGGCTTATTAATTCTAGATAAATTTTTTTAGTAGCATGATCCACTTCGTAGTACACGTATTATGATACATCTTACTCATCATGTACTGGAAATTATTTTGTTTGGATATAACATATGTCGTATGACTTAACATATAGTGTCATAATTTCTTTGTAGCAAAGACTACTACTAAATATAATTTTTCCACATATGCATACCCAAGCTCATAGCTCACTAAAGTTTGAATAATATAGTATATGGCCTGTTCCTTGCCTTGCATGTTATTTTGGGCTAACATGGTTCCCAATGCAAAGTTGGTTGCCAATATATATAGTAGAAAAGGCACCTTTGGCCTTGGTGGATCTAGCACTGGCGACATCACCAGGTATTACTTTATTTTAGTGAAGGCTGCTTGAAAGTCCTCTTGAATAGGACCCCCTTATGTAGTAGTTGATTCATGGGTTGATATTTATCCGATAACTGAGCGATGAATCACTTTATCGATGCTACCTTGCCTTAAAGGCTTCTTAACTCTTTAATATTGGTGGGAGGACACATTTCCAAGATAGCCTTGACCTTCGTTGGTTCAAATTCGATGCCTTGTTTAGAGATGATGAATCCTAGTATTTTTCTAGAAGTTATGCCAAATACACACTTCTTAGGATTCAACTTGACATTGTGCTCTATCAGACAATCGAAGACCTTCCTTAAGACCTCTGCATGCTCTTCTTGTAGTAATGACTTGGGCAACAAGTCATCGATATAATATTCTATAATTTTATGCTTATAGTCATGAAAAATGTATGTCATGGCCCGCTAATATGTGACACCAGTATTTTTGAGGCCAAATGGCATAAATTTATAGCAAAAAGTTCTCCATGGCATTATAAATGTGGTTTTATGTTGGTATTCGAGTTTAATCCGAATTTGATTGTAATAAAAAAAACTATCCATTAAGGAGAGCATTTCGTGACCTACATTTGCATTTATGAGAGCATCAATATTGGGCAATGAAAATGAATCTTTGGGTTTTGCCTTACTTAGGTCTCTAAAATCCATGTAGATATAGATTCTTCCATTAGGTTTTCCCACAGGTACCATATTGGACACCCATTCTGGATAGTCGATGGAGATTACAAATTCTACATCCAACAGCTTTTGTAGCTCATATTTCACCATTAAGGCTACTATTGGATGCATCTTTCTAAGATTTTGCTTGACTGGTTTCTTCGTCAAATCTAGTGAAAGGTTGTGTAACCAACTTTGGGTCTAGACCTAGCATATCCATATACGTACAAGAAAACATATTCGATTTCTCTTTCAGTAGAGGGATGAGGGTGGCCCGCTCATCTGGAGTGAGACTCTCTCTAAATTTAATCTTCTTTGTATTGGTGGGATCATTACTGATATCCACCTCAAAGGTTTCCTCTACTAACATAAGCGATCCCTCCTCAAGCTAATGAGGCATAGGAATCAAATGTATGTCATCAATCGGGTTGATAGGTTTTTTGTTGGAAGCATTTTCGATATGATAGACACCATATGCATAGCCTGGTGCAAAATAGAATGGTTGCAACATTTATTCATTAGGTAAAATATCTTTAGACTCAAAGGGTGAATCAACATGATCCCAGTCGATAGCATCTTTGTTAAGATACAATGGTTTGGACGTATCTTCTGGATTGTGGAGTTGGGTGGCCAAATCAATGGATACCATATTTATGGAATGGAATTGATCTCCTTGGTAACATGTATCGACTCTATAGGCAATAGGTGGTGTGCAAAAGGCTTTAAATAGCCCCCCTCAGCTTCCTCCTTAGATTGATCACCATTTGAGAATTCACTATTGGCATCATAACTTGGTCCACTTATCTCAGAGGTGGACACCTATCCATCATTGTTGTAAAGATATCCTAACTTGATATCACCTAAAACTATGGGGTTATGCCCTTTCACACCTGTGTCATTGGCTACATTACATATTTGATGACCTAGGTTGCCTCTGGGGTTTTGATCTGTACCAGTCTACTCTAGGAGCCCTTCCTGATGATCTTCAAGTGGCTCAAAAGTGATGATAGATACCATCGGGTTAGTCCTCCAGAAGCTAGAAATATTAGGATGATATGGGTTGAAGTCCACATCATCCCCCAGACTAAGGTACAAGCGATCTAAGGATGTTGGAAGAAAATAGTCTTGTCCTTGTATCTGTAACCCCAGTCCAAACCTATCAGTTGATAGCTAATAATATGGCTCAAATGGAGTTATACACCCTTGTTCAAACATACCAAGTTTGTACCGATGCTAATGATACAACTCAAAAATATGCATGGAGTACTCCGGGTTGGATAAATAATGAACATTTACTATGAAAGGTTTGTCACTATCTTCATCCATGGGCTCTCGCATTGGAAGCTGATCTAGCCTAGCATAGATGAAATTAGTCTGATTAGGTGGCTCTCCCAACGGAACCACCGATCCAACCGGATAATGATGAGCGGGCGTTCGGTCCATCTCTTGTATAGTCTCTAGAATTGGTCCGAAGGTTACATTATGTACAATGTACTCACCTAATCCGATGTTGGCAAGATGTATAGTCACCCACGGTGTGGATGACCTTGCTTATGATGTAGATGAGGTAGGCTGAGGTACCTCCTTAGCTATATATTGGGCTTCCTCCACTTCCATGGGTATGGGAGTCTCCTTAGCGATTAGTTCAGGTGTTTGTTTCTTCTATTTTTTTCCCATCTTCACCTTTAACTTCCTATCATCTCGAAGCATCACTGATACAGTTAGTTTCAATGAAGTAGCAGTAGTGTGCTTAGATCTGTGTGACATAACTATCGATGGTTGAGCACATATTATTTGTTTACCTCTTGTATCTTTAATTGGAGACGTGGGCTAGATGTCCAGGTGCGTTGATGGGAGTATGAAACCCCTAGGCAAATCTGCTAAGTTCATGAACTTGAAAGGTTCTTCATCTAACGACACTACGTGAACTCGTCCCTCATGTAGATATTTTACACATTGGTGTAATATAGAGGGAACACAATGCATTTTATGAATCCAAGGCCTCTCGAGTAAGATATTGTATTACATGGCCCTCTCAATCACATGACACATCACAAAGATGGTCTTTAACATTACCTACATAGGTAGGACAATTGTGCCAACCGTCAACCATAGGGCATCATTAAATGCTCTCAACATGAAGGTGGTGGGCACAATGTGTGATTTTGGTAGCTTTATATGATTCAATGCCTTGGTCATTATTATGTTGATCGATGAACTAGTGTCAATCAAGACCCTCTTTAATGGTACGTTATTGATGCACGTGATGATATGCAACAGTGGGTCAGTCGTATCTGTAGGAACCATCTTAATTTCATGATCATAAAATTGAATCATGGGCTCTTGACACTATTGTACATGTACCATGAAATTGGTAAATGCTTGTGTATCTTGAGATTGTACTTATATGGACCTTAGAATGTCCATAAGATTCTCCTTATGCCTAGGGGACTGTTGTATCAGTTCATATATAGACAACTTCACAGGGGCTATCTGCAGGTTTTGGTCTAACCTGCTCTGTATGGTCACCACCGGTCTTGTTGGTGGACTTGGAATATTTTGTGTTGGTTGTTGATTTAGTGTGTCTTGTATTCTTATGAGAGCATGCATTTTATTTTGTTGCTCATATCTCCCATGTCTTGTAACAACATTAACCATGCCTACGAACCCTTGGGTAGGCGGTTTGATGCACACTTGGTTGACCTAGCCAACGTTGTTGCATGGCACCTCATGGTTTGGTAGCAGATTTTTGTAAATCCCCATGTTTTGGTTGTCAGGAACCTATGGATTACTTGGTATTACAAGCTCACCCTTTTCAATCATGTTTTGCACAATATGCTTGAAGGACCAACATACCTCGATGTTGTGGCCCTTTGTGTGATGGTAGATGCAAAATAAGTTGTCCTGATATCCCTTCGACTTGGGCTGATTCAGATCGACTAGCTTAACCTTAGGTAGTCTGATCACCTTAACCTCACATAACTGGTGGAATATTGAAGTCAATGATTCCATTAGAGGCACTAATTGGTGAGGTAGGAGTTGTTCTTTTTTTTTTCCCTTATAGTTATTATTGCGCTTTTCGTACTACACAGGAGGTTGGGCCTAATATTTTTTCTTTTGTTGCCCTTTATCCTCTCTCTGGATGTTTAGCACTACTTGTTTGATGTGGGCTTGCTTGCACTTTTGCTTCATGGAGATCTTCTTAGGCCCCTCTTTCCTATTCTTAAGCTTCAAATTGTCTTCCTGCAACTTGATGTCTTCGATTACCTTGGCTTGCACCAAATCCTCCTTGAATGTTGGATACTACTACAGTTGCAACAATAACGAGATGTGCTTGGCACAACTCTTGGTGAACATTTGATTTAATTATGTAGTAGGAATAGGGAATGGAATCTTTGCCATAAATCTTCTCCTCCTCTTTTTGTATTGTTCAATTGGCTCGTCATCGCATTGAGCTAGTGCAACCAAATTAGAAAGGTTAGCATGTTTCTTGATGCCAAAATAAAAGTGTTTAATAAAAGCGTTAGCCAGTTGCTCAAAACTTATAATGGTGTGCCTCTTTTACCGATTGAACCACTCTTAGGCTGGGCCTAAAAGGTTCGTGACAAATTTGTACAAAAGTAAGGCATTATTACTATAAATTTGGAAACATGCATCCAAAAATCCTGTGACATGCTCTTGTGCATATTCATCACCTTTAAATTTTTCTAAATTGGGCATAACAAAATGCTTAGGGTACGATGGATCAAGTATCGAGGGGTCCAAAGGCTCATTATGAATCTTTCTCAATGTAATATTTTGAAGTGGTGCACCCTGCCTCTCATTCATTTTTACCTTCTTAGTTAGGGCTTTATAAGCCTCTAAGGATAAGAAGTCCTCCTCCCTAAGTTGATACGAGGGTGGTCTCGAAGGTACATTCTTCCTCTTTCAGGGTGGAGTCATTGCTCTTCCTCCTCCTCAACTTGGGATTCTTTAGGATACTCTTGATTGCTTCCCTCTCCCTCTTCTTCCTCATATTGATGTTGTGTCTAATGTTTGAATGGTGGTGGTCGTTCTCATTGTTGGGCACTAATATGAGTATGAGCATCCCTACGCTTCTGCTGTGTATTGACTTTTGAAAAAAGCCTTTCTATGAATGCGCTTTCTATTCTCGACATGAGTATATAGACTAGCCCTGGCTAGCCTATCCTCATACTCTACACACTTCTTTTGGGCAAGGATGCATTCTTCACACATGCATTGCTCGTATAGTATTTTTCTGATGAGCCTCCGTGATTGATGATTCTCCTCTTCAATGCGTTGCCTTTCTAGGTGAGCATCCTCCAATTGATCTTGGATGAGTTGTCATTGTTGCTCAGATACCAATTTGTGTGATCTATCAAGGTCATTGGCCATGATATGCCTCTTGTATTCATGCTCTATGCGAGCAACCTTATGGGTTTTGTACCCATATGACTGATTTACAATGCTTTTGCCCTTGTCTATAAAGACGACATGGGTGTCTTGTTGAGCTCTATGCTCTGTGCCACCATGCATGTATGGTGGATGTGTCACATGATGGCACTTAGAAGTATCTCCATATTCTCTAGAAGTCCTAATAGAACCCCCACTATGCTCACTCGGATCACAAGTGGATGGAGCAAAAGGCTTATAGCCTAACTGCTCAAGTACGCTACCTAATACATCTAATTGTCTAGATATCCACCACTCATGCAATGATGTGCCATTAGCTCCCACCTTAGCCATATCAATAGTGATCTTTTGATGTTCACCATGTGTGGGAGTCTACATAGGCCTATGCTTAGTGGCAGCCCTATCTACATGCCCCTAAATGGGTGGGTCTCGATCATGTTTGTACTTTGAAGGTGGAGCCATAGATCCTCCTATAGACCTATGACATAGGGGTACCAATTTGGATCCCTGTATAACATACTCTTCAGCCAATCCTATGGATGCACGTGCAATGTGATCTCGGTAATGGCTTTCGAGTGGAACACCCTCATGCTAAGAGGCTCCCTGCTCTATTATGTGTCTAGAAAAATGCACAGAAGCTCCTCTATTGAGGGTATGCTCAATAGGTTCCCATATTATGGAATTATCTCCTCTAATGCTCACCAAAATTTTTTTGAGAATCACATGTGTATGAGGATTCAACATGTGTTGATGTGAATCTTTTGGGGCTTGGTCATGGGCTTCAAGCTTATGCCTTTGCCAACCATCTCATGTCTCCACCTGTAGACACCAAAACAACACCAATCTGATTATGTGGATGACAAGCACTGACCGAATTGGCATACATAGCCCCTAGGGCAGCCCCTAGAGGTTAAACAATGGTCCTAACCACTCCCAAAGTAGTTTTGGAAGGTCAGAGGTCAATTTGGCACCTTTCAAGCACCCTGCTCCTTACTCGTTCCACCCTGGGGTGATTAGAATGCTATTCACCCCACCCCGGGATGATTAGCAACATTCGCTCCAGGGTGGGGCGAATAGCAGGTTTGATGGGCAAAAGGTCAAACCTTGACAAATGGCAGCTCAGATCCACCACTCAACTCCACCTTCAATGCATGGGAGTGCGAGTGAGCATTTTTGAGCTCAAAGAGGCAGTCATGGAGCCCTTAATCAGGGAGGAATCTTCTCTCCCTGGGAAGGCATGATGGCCAAGTGGCGCCCCTGCATGCACATTCAAAGAGACCTTCAGGTCTATAAAATGGTGAGTCTTCTCACCCCAAAAAGAGGATAGAGCAGGAGCATTTGGAGCAATGGAGTGCTACCGAATTACATCCTCACCCCTCACTTGTGCTTCTTACATCCTTGATCTCTCTTTTGGAAGGGAGGTTATTGGGTGAACATTGGAAGCACAATCCGGACCCAAAACCTAAACATTTGGCCATAATACCCCACCCAATTTTTTGACACAACCCCCTAGGAGGTTTTGGACCCATCCCAAGTGGATTGGTGTCGAAACCAAGCCCCAAACGATGGGCGTCCTGCCCTCGGCGCCCCTCGCACTGCTGTAGTCCTAATCGCCCCACCCCGAGTGATTAGAAATATGTAGTATATTTCTTCACTATTTATTTTGCATCTTATTTTATGTCATTCATATATGCTTCCATTCAAATTTCATGCCATTCTGATGAGTTTTGACTATGTTTTCATTGTTTTTCGCTTTCACTAACATATAGGGAGCATCTTCGGATATAGGGTGATCGAGGCTGAATATACAAAATCCGACCTTCTGGGTCATCTCAAAATGCCCTATTTTTCCTAACCCCAACTTTTTAGGTGTTTTGGAGGCCTCTGGATGGGACATTTAGGAGGTTGCTTTCTGACATTTTATGACAGTCCTAATCGTCCCACCCTGGAGCGATTAGAAATCTACAGTAGATTTCTTGACTGTTCCTTTTGTAGTGTGTTCATGATGGTGTTTGCATGCTTCTATCCAAATTTCATCTTATTCTGACATGTTTTGATTACCATTTTAATTATTTCATGCATGCATTAACCGGAGGCCTTGGGGATTGCATGTTTCCCTCCATCCGTAGGTGCTATTAATCATTTGTTATTTCTTTGAATATAGGATCTCAACATCGAAGGGGTAGCAAGGAACTATAGATGCATTCATGCAAGTGGCGATGATGTTTGGCCCACCCATTTCAAATGTGGGCATGCGGAAGATCCCGAAGGGAAGCGTACCATCCGTGGTGTAACAAAACTATATCTAACGCTCCTAGCCCCTAAAAAGGAAGGAGACGTATTGTAACCTGATATCAAAGAAAAATTAATAAAAAAAAGGGGCTGCACTTTACATTTGCTTTATATCTCATTTCAGTTCATTTGTTTTCCCTTTTCATGCACTTTAGTCCTTTCTTCATTCGTAGGAGCTAGCGTTACATTTGCTTTTGTTTGCATCGCACCCGGTATGCCATTGCTTCCATATCCTAGTGATTTTAGTGGTGATCATGGTGGGACTCTATCCCCTAATTTTGGGATCAAATTTTTGATCAAAATTTTGTGTTTTTGTTTGTAGGTGTTAATCCTTCAAGCGTTGGACTACTGCTCGTGCCACCCTATGATGAATACAGACTAGAATTCGTGCCACCCTGGGATGAATAAGGCATTCATCCCACCCTATGATGAATACAGATCTGCTATTCATCCCACCCTAGGATGATTAGCTCTCTGTGCATTTTCTGAGCAGAAACTCAGAGGCATCCGGTTTGGGCAGAGAAGAGGTAGGTTTTCTGAACATCCTCTGTAATTTTTTGTCTCTGTTTCTATGATTTTTCTATTTCTTTGCTTGCATAGAAAAGTTTTACTACATGTTTTCTTTCTTTGTGCAAGTAAAAAATAACCCCACACACCACGTGATAATATAAACATCAAGGAGTTGGTCTTAAAACCCCAACACTTGATCAAGACCAACGGTGGATTTCATCACCACCTTGGCTTGAATTTTTGCATACATAACCCTGATCGCTACTGTTGCTAGACGTAAATCCTGATGAAAGCTGACCAAGTGTAGCTGGGGTGATTCCCAGTGCATGAGGATAAGTCTTCTATGGTAGGTGTCAAAAATAGAGTGATTCCCCTTTCGTACCGCCTATGTTCCACGTACTGTTCTGCTCTCGCGTACCAATAGTTTCCCTCACGTAAGGGCGGGTATATTGAGAGGTTCGGTATAATGGCCTGGCAGTGGTATATTGAAGGGGCAACCATTTTGGGAGATATAAGAGCCCTCATATTGCATATACAACAAAATTTTCTTTACAAGGTTTTCACCACAAAATCAAAACACACTAAACCAGATCTAGGGCACACCTTTAATCTATAAATGAGATAATCATTGCTTTGATTGTGTGGTCCCCTTTTGTTTAGTGTAGCATAAAAAATTGTAAAGAAGATAAAAACCTACATATCTTGTAGAGAGACACCACCATGGTGTACACCCGTAGCCAAGCCCAATCATGGGCAAAAGCTATAAAAAGTGTACAAGGGGGCACAAGTCACCTCCGCTATAGCCCCAAGGACTTGGTCATACCACCTTGGTGGCCTGACCCACAAAATAGTCCACATCATACCATGATGGAATGGGACTATAGAGGCACCCCTTCGAGGGGCACGCCCATGCAACATAGACCCTTTCAGGAGGAGTCCATACACGTGGCACTCAACATAGATGGGAGGGCTCCCTTAGACACTCGTTATGAGTGGCCACCATGTGATGAAGCGCTAGAACAACATAGGGTCCATAAGGAGGGGCCACATGATTACATCATCCCTCCTCTACCCCTTATTACTATTAAAAACAATAGGCCAAATCCAGAGCGCAAGGCTCTTCAGACAGGGTGAGCCAACTCTGCCCGCCCCTTTCACATATATGAAAGGGAGCATGAGGAAAACCACTACATTCCTCAAGAGCAATACATAATATGGGAACAATGCACTTCCGCACCTGCTATTTATCAGGATCACCTACTGAGGCCAGAGCCTCGGGTGAATGCCGCTAACCTCGATAGAGGGAAGTGACCTATAGAGATCTCGGATCACCATGATCGAGATAGATGTGTAGGGGAGGCATCTAGGCCTCCTAGACTCAAGACGATGGAACAAATCGACTTGGCATTTGCCAAACATGCCACCCACCAAGCACAAATCATGTAGCTTGAGCAAGACCAACAATAGTTAGAGCACCTGTATCACCTTAGCAAAGAGCGCATTCGATGTCAGATAGATGAGTTGCTCCAGAACACTATGCCTGAGAGGGTCCCAACCCCTCGCATGCATAGGACAGAGTTGTATGAGAGGCACAACCCCTTGGTGCGAGACAGGTCTCCATGACCTTATCAAGTGTTGCCTCCAAGACCTCCTAGACCTGAGCGGGAGACCACCCCTAGAGCCAATGATGGGCACCCTCCATGGGCACCCACCCATGTTTATAGGTCATGCCCAGGAACTCCTCAAGAAGCCTATGAGGAATTCGAGCAAGAAGAAGAGTGAGGCTGAAATGCCCTACCAAGGCAGGGGGTGCTACTCGGTTGCCCCTCCATAGGCCTCAAGTTCCCCGTAATTCACAATGGGAACAAACCAAGGAGGAAGAGATCAAATATTTCGATGCATACAAAGCATTGCTAGAGCGCTTAGAGTCTATGGAGACCAAGACTTCTGGGCCCCAAAAGCCCACTTTATGCTAGCTCCGTAGTCACCTTGTGCATCCTTCAGTGCCGACACCCCCATACCCTGAACACTTCAAAATGCCTCAATTGGCAATATTTAGAGGGGATGAGGATGCCCAAGAGCACATGACAAGATTCCTGAGCCAATGCTTTGGCATTTAGGACAATGATGCTTTGCTTCTAAGAACATTTATAACCACGTTCGTAGGCCCTACCTCGGATTGGTTTACCTAGTTGTTGAAGCATAGCATCAGTAACTTGGACCAGCTAGTGGATGCATTCCTTGAATGTTTTGCCTTCAACACCAAGAAGAAGGCATCATTAAGTGACCTAGCTAGCCTCAGATAGTATGAGGAGGAGACCATGGTGGCTTATGGAAATCGGTGGAGAACATTGCTTTCAAAGCTTCCTTACCTCCCTCCCATGGCCGATCTGACCCAAATGTTCTCGAAAAGTTGCCTAAGATCGATCTCCATGCTATTGCAGCTATAGAAATATGCCACTCTCGAGGAAGCTCTGGTGCAAGCCAGAATCATTGAGGAGATCAAGATATAGGATGGCGAGATTGCCAAGCCATGCAAGAAAGAGTGGCCCAAAAATGCCAAAATTGGGTCAATGCAACCAAAACCCATTATGGTCAATCAGGTTGCTATAAACATACCAAAGCCTACATAGACGACACAACCCCCAAAGGCTAATTATCAGGCAGTTCCTCTTGACAGCTATGAGAAGGAAAATCATAGGCAAGAGCAAAATCAGCAGCGTCACCCTAGGCGACAATTCACACCCTTCATAGAATCTAAAGACTCCTTGTTTGACCGTTTGTCCATGGCAAACTTGATAAACCTACTAGAAAGTCGACCCGTAGACCCCAACGCACCAAAACCCAAGGGCTATAGGGAAGACTTGTATTGTAGATTTCATCGATAGAAAGGACATGACCTTTACGCATGTTGGAAGTTCAAAAGCTTAGTGCAAGACCTAATAGACAACAAAATGCTAGCGGTGGATAATCTCATAGCACCAAACAACCAATAGATGGAGGTCTTCAAAGACCCCCTGCCTACCCATGATGCGTAGGCAAAGACTCTTCAAGTCAATGAGGTGACACAAAACTACCCCATGCAGGGGTATGTAGGGATGATAAGCATAGTGACATGAAACAAGAGGTATCCAAGCACAGCTGCCCCCCCGTAGCTACAGGAGAGGTTCCATCAACGTCACAACCTCAACAACACCCTACGCAACCTCCTCCACCTAGACCAGTGGCCATGATTCGGACTAAACTTACCCAAAGTTTAAGGACCACGTCGGCTAGGCTCTCCATCTATGAGCTCATCCAACAATCACCGCCCCATCGGGAGGCTCTAATGGAGATACTCAAAGCCATCGAGCTACAGCCCCATGAAGCAAACTCTTTCAACAACTTTGTGGGACATGTAAAATGATGTACAGAACCAGTCATCACCTTTAGAGAAGATGAACTAAAATCGATGACTGGTGATATGGTGGATCCACCCCTACACGTCATTGCATGGGTCAACGGGATTCCATTTAAGAGGGTGTTGGTGGACACTGGCTCGTCCAACAATATAATCACAATAGCGGCATTGAAACACCTCAAGTTGCCAGCATCTCACATTGTGGCCTCCACCTATACCCTTCGAGCATTCAATGACGTGATATGCTCGACGGTTGGCACAATTGTCCTGCCCATCCAAGTGGGACAAAAGACTATTCCTACGTTGTGCCACATCTTGGAAGGTGAGATGGCCTACAATATTTTATTGGGCCGGCCTTGGATCAGGGACATGAAGTGTGTCCCTTCGATAGCCCATCAATGCCTAAAGTACACATACGAAGGGCAAGTGCATGTAGTCCCGATAGACTTAGAGCCCTTCAAGTATTGCAATGCGGTGCAGCTGATGCCACAATCGACCCTCCCATCGACACATTTGGACTTTCAGTTGAATCCATCCAAATAGGGTCCGATTCCGCATACATCCCCATTGTTAAGTCCCTCAAATCCCCAACCGGGTCCATCTTCATCATCTGGTCCTTCACCAATGATACCACCTATGGTGGCCACATCGAAGGACAATGGGAAGAAACCCCTGGAAGAGGCACCACCATTGGTCTCAACCATCTCTACCGAAGAGGTGCCTAGCCGAATGGAAGTCGAGATGCCTAGTTCACCCGACATGGAGTGGACTCAGGAAGAACTCCCATTCCCTCCCCCTCAACCACCAATGATCACCATTGAGATGGCCAATACGGGCCTGGGGAGTATCTAGTGTGGAACATTGTAGCAACACCCACGCTTGAGTCCATGCAGGACATGGGGAGACCTCACCTCCCCATCGACACTATTGTCCCTTTGGGCTACCCACCAAATCAGACAAATTTTGTATATGGGGGCCTCGACAATGACATTGAACCTTACCTGCAAGAGGAAGAGGATGAAGAGCCCTTTGCTGAGAATGTCAACTATCTGTCCAACCCAGACTTCACTTTGAAATACCTTGGCCAATGTAATTGGCATGGATATGGGTTAGGCAGATATGAACAAGGGGTGCACGTTCTTTGTCAACCAAGATATCAGATGTCATACGACAAATCAGGAGTAGGGTTCAACCACCCTCTGCCCCTTGACATCTTGGTAGAGAACATGCAAGGCCTAGGGCTAGGCAACAAGGATGGGTTGGCACAAGATCCATATGCCAATCCTAACACAACATACACATTGGGGGATTATCTCCCATTGTTAACAACCAACCTTGTGGGCCTCAACAATTCCTCCCCTTTGATCGAGAAAGGGGAAAGTTCAAGAACTTGCCTCCAAAAGGGATATAGACAAGGCCAAGAAGGATCTTCAGAAGATGAGTCAGAGTATGAGGTAGCACCTTGGGACCCTTTCGAGTCCGATAGCAATCACTCGCAAGTGACGCCCATAGATGACTATCAGGAGAACTTCATGACAATGTTCCCCTTCAATGCTCCAATCGAGCAAATGCCACCTCAAGAGAATCAGGTCCTCCCGTAGAGAGCGAAACAACTTCGATGGGACCAAATCAACTTGCTCGAGCAGAACGAGCCTCACATGCCACAAATAGTTGTCGGAGCCAATGAAGGCCTATGGATCTCTGATAGCGATTATGAAGATGAGACTGAGATGGCATATCTCAACCAAATGCGGAAGCAACAATGAGAATACCCCATGGACATTGATGATATGTTTGAATAGCTAAACATGGGGCCAAGGCATAGGTGGCACCTAAACCAAGCATAGTTAGACCAAGTGTTGCACCCACCACTTTAGGCATACAGAGAGCACCTTCCACCCAGAGACCCTATAGAGCCATCAGTGCCAAGGGTAGACCCTATCCTTTTATCTACACATAGGGCCGATCCATTTGTGCCAATACCCATAGAGCCAGATCCGGAGCACAAAGATCACCAAGGATGTCCGAGTCACCACCCATGCGGTAATGGAGACCAAATTCACTTCATCAACATGATCTCCATTGACTTAACCACCCCCATCCACAATCCAACCGATCCAGCATGACCATTGTATCTAAACCTAGATGCCATAGACTGGGATCATGCTAACTCACCACCATCCCCATCAGAGTACTGGCCTTGCGGTGAGATGCTTCATTTCACCCCAAGACCAACTCAGGATATCTTCCATGCTGAAGAGGAACCCGACATTCCAAATGTAGATCTAAATTTAGCAAATGATATCCACCTGATCCCAACTCCACACCAGTTGGAGGATGGGTCCCACATGTCAGTCGAAGAGACGACTGACGTAGACATCGGCTCTGATCCAATGAATCTACAAATCATCAAGCTAGGGGTAAGTCTATCCCCCAAAGAGCAAGCCGATTACATTGCCCTTCTCAAAGAGAAGAAGGAGGTTTTTGCATGGTCCTACAAAGACATGTCGGGGCTAGACCCATAGCTAGTCATGCATAATCTAACGCTTGATCCGACAGTCAAGCCAGTCAAGAAAAAACTATGTAAGATGCACCCAATAGTAGCCTTAATGGTAAAATATGAGCTACAAAAGTTGTTGGATGCACAGTTTGTCATCTGCATGGATTACCCACCATGGTTGTCCAACATGGTACCCATCAAGAAGCCTGATGGGAGGATTCACATATGCATCGATTTTTGAGATCTAAACAAAGTGAGTCCCAAGGATGATTTCCCCTTGCCTAGCATCGATGCATTGGTAGATGCTACAGTAGGCCATGAAATGCTTTCCCTCATGGATGGTTTCTCGGGATACAATCAGATTCGTATCAATCTCGATGATCAACTCAAAATGGCATTCACAATGCCTTGGGGGACATTTTGTTATAAGGTCATGCCCTTTGGCCTTAAAAATGCTGGCGCCACCTACCAACGCGCTATGACATACATCTTCCATGATCACATGCATAAAACTTTGGAAGACTATATGGATGATTTGTTGGCCAAATCTCTTTTGCGCCCAGATCATCTCGATGACTTAAGCAAGATCCTCGATCACCTCATCGAACACAAAGTCAGACTAAACCCCAAGAAGTGCGTATTTGGCATCACATCTAGAAAACTCTTGGGTTTCATAGTCTCAAAATGAGGCATCGAGGTAGATCCAAATAAATTCAAGGCAATCCTTGAAATGCTTCCCCCAACCACCATCAAGCAGCTCAGAAGCTTGCAGGGAAAGGTCACATCAATCAAGCGCTTCATAGCGCAATTATCTGACAAGTGCCGACCCATGAATAAATTATTACACAAGGGGGTAGCATTTCACTGGGATGACGAGTGCCAATCAGCCTTCGATGACATTAAACAATACTTGGCTTCACCGCTAGTATTGGCACCACCTAGACCAGGAGTGTCATTCTATTTATACATCTCAGCTATTGAGGTGGCACTGGGCGCCATGCTAGCCCAGAAAAATGAACTACATAAAGAATAGGCTACTTATTATCTTAGCCGCACCCTGGTCAGTTATGAACTTAACTATGCATACGTCGAGAAGCTATGCTTAGCAGTGGTATTTGCCACCAAAAAGCTATGCCACTACATGCTGAGCAATACGACGTATGTTGTGTCTAAGGAGAATCCATTGCGGTACATGATGAGTCATACTTATCATAGTAGCCGCATGATAAAATGGATCATGTTGTTGATGGAGTTTGACATCGAATTCATTGGATAGAAGTCCATCAAAGGTCAAGTCATCATCGATCAACTAGCAGAGGCTCCTCTCGAAGATGATCAACCTCTGACCATAGAGCTACCCGATGATGGGGTCTTCCATGTCTCAGAATCACTAGATTCTGATGAGCTTGAGTCATAGGCCGACATAACCTTATTCTTTGATGGTTCTAAATGTGAGCAAGGGGGTGGCATGGGAATCATATTCTTCACACCGCAAGGGGCTCCAATGCCTCTATCATTTAAACTTGATTTCCCGTGCACCAACAACAATGCTGAATATGAAGCCTTGCTCATAGGTCTTCAGACAACAATCACCATGAACATCAAATGCTTGAACATCTTTGGTGATTCATTGTTAATCGTCAACCAAGTGAAAGGGGTATTCCAATGTAAATGCCTAGTTCTGCAGGCATACAAAGCCCTTGTGGATAAATTCTTGGCAAAACTTGAATGGTACGACATCGAGGCACTCCCTCGATCATCGAATCATTTTGTGGACACTATGGCCTCCTTGGGGTCACTAATCCCGCAAGACCCTTCTGGTGAGATGACAACCATTCAAGTCAAAACATTATCACAATCCATGATGGAGCATGCAAGCTCTGACATAACGCCAGGAATCCACCTAATCCAGATTGAACCATCTCAGGATAGGTTCTCTCGAATCCATGATAGCCTGAATCATGCCAACTAGGGGTCCTTGTTCTCCCCTATTCCCCTTGATAGCAACACAACACTATTTTTACAAGTTCTTTCCCGCTCAACTTTTGCTAGGGATGAACTTCAAGAGGGATTGGCAGTTCATACCATCGAGGTTTCTGATCAGTAGGATTGGTACACACCCATAAGAGACTACCTCAAGCTAGGTAACCTCCCACTTGGATTAACGCATGCCATGAAAATATCATTCAAATAGAAAGTGGCAAAACATGTCTTGCTAGGAGACATTTTGTACCGTCGAAGCTATGAAGGGATCCTCCTCCATTGCTTGGACCAACAGGAGTCCACTTGGGTGATCACCCAAGTGCATGATGGTACATGCGGTGGCCACTTCAGCGGTATGGCCATCGTAAAGTGCATTCTTTGCATGGGCTATTATTGGCCATATTTAGAGCGAGATTGTTGTGCGTATGTAAGGAAGTGCATGAAATGTCAACACCATGCTAATTTGACACACGTACCTTCTCAGGCCTTGCAGCCGATCCAATCGGCTTGGCCATTTTCATAGTGGGGCTTAGATCTAATCGAAAATATCTCCCCTGCATCGTCAGGCCATCACACGTTTATCATAATGGCCATAGAGTACTTCACCAAGTGGGTGGAAGCAATTCCGCTTACCTCTACGACTGGGCCCCGCATTGCGGAGTTTATTTTACATAACATCATATGTCATTTTGGTATTCCATCCAAGATCATCTCGGATAATGGGACATCATTTAAGAACAAAGATGTGCGTGCTTTGACAACAAAGTACAAAATTCAGCATAGTTTTTCGACACCTTATTATCCGTAGGCAAATGGGCAAGCAGAGGCATCAAACAAAATGCTAGTTGCCATCCTTAAAAATATGGTCATAGATAGTCATAAGGATTGGCACATTCAAATCCCACTTGCTCTTTGGGCTTATCGCACTAGCATTCGGACGCCCACTAGGGCAACTCCATTTTTGTTGGTGTATGGCTCCGAGGCAGTCATGCCTCTCGAGTTGGAAATACCTTCCCTATGCATATCAATGCAAGAGTTCATCGATGATGACACTGCATGATAGGCCCGGTTAGACCAGCTTACGTTGCTCGATGAATGATGCATCAATGCTCTCGAGCATTTACGTATCTATCAAGAGCGACTTAAGAAAGCATATAACATGAAAGTTCACCTGAGGGACTTTCAAGTTGGTGACTTGGTCTTAAAAGAGAACCAACAAAATTCTAACTTGCCGCCCCATTTAAGGGATAAGTTCATGGCAAATTGGTTAGGTCCTTATGTAATTGATAGTAAAATAGGACCTGGAACATACCGGCTCGCCTCTCTTGAAGGAATCAAGGAACTAGAACCCTTGAACATCAGTCATTTGAGGCCATTCCACATTTAAAAGAGCCATGGCCCACCCCAAAAGCTCCAAGGATTCTCACAATCGCTTGGTCAAAAAATTCCAAATAATAAAAATCCAAGGATTCCCATAATCGCTTGGTCAACCCCAAAAATGCCCCAAAGGTGCCCATAATCCCTTTGGTCAAACCAAATGCTCCAAGGATTCCCATAATCGCTTGGTCAACCCAAAATGCCCCAAAGGTGCCCATAATCCCTTTGGTCAAACCAAAAGCTCCAAGGATTCCCACAATCGCTTGGTCACCCAAAATGCCCCAAAGGTATCTATAATCCCTTTGGTCAAACCAAAAGCCCCAAGGGTTCCCACAATCGCTTGGTCACCCAAAATGCCCCAAAGGTATCTATAATCCCTTTGGTCAAAACCTCCAAGGATCCGAAAGAATCACTTGGTCCGCACCCACTCGGGATAAACCAACCATAAAGAATTTTCAAAAACAATAAAATAATCAAAAATAACAAAAAAATTGCATCTCACTTCCATGCATACTCTTAAAAATCAAAACACAAAAAAATAAGTTGCATTAGGCATCACAAACATACATTGCATATTTGTTGGTCATACAGGTCAAATGCACCATAGACTGTAATTACTCGACAATTCCATCATTTTCCACATTTTTCCACTTTGTAAATAGTCCAACAAAAATAAATGCCATCCACATTTTTCACCATATCATAATCAGTGTCTTCTAATGTATTTCGGGCTTTCATCATTCAGTTGTCTTTAGATTTCTAGCCAAAAACTGTACAAAGTCAGACAAATTTTTACAAAGGTAGAATTTTCCTTGGATCACACCTTGTTACGTAGCATCCCAACACAAGTTAAAACACATAAAAATTCCCAAGTTGTGTGAACGAAATATGAAACCTACATAGCAGGCTAGGTTACCATACGTGAAATGGTTATCTTGCTCATCCCCCTATGTGAATGACCCCAAGAATGCTGAGAGTTGGCAAAAGGACAAGCATCTTCCCTACCCAATTCCCCAAGAATCCCAAAATTCTCAAAGGGTTGCAAACATCAAAAATTGCAAAAGTCAAAATACAAACTCCAAAGTTTGATATCCAAACCCCTCAAAGTGCACACATCAAAAGGCACAAGAAATAGTGATCCTCATCACTCAAAATTCAAATCCCTTGCTCAAAAGAAAAAGAGAAAAATAAATAGTGATTTTTATCACTACATACGAGAGCAAGTATCCCAATAAAATTAAAGAAAATAAGGGAGTCGAACTTGAATCCTTGGAACTCTCAGCATTCGAAAGGTCATGAGGTGATCCTCAGTACCGGTTTGGTGGATAGCCTACTGGTCACTGGCGGTAAACCTCCCGCATGATGATATATCTATCACATTAAACTGTGTACAGATCAATGTTTGCATGTGGATGAGCTAGCTTATGGTATCCTAGATTGCACCATAGATTAATCTTACTAAATACAACAAAGGAGTTAGTGGAGCTAGTTAGGTGATCCTCAGTACAGGTTTGGTTGACAGCCTATCTGGCACTGGCGGTATCCTGACAACTACCACATAAACAAATTCAATCGCACACACAGGGATGTGAAATAACTTGGTCAAACTCAAGTCTGATTCGTACCTTGTTCAAAAGTCTTGTAAGATAAATGTACAGTCTTGGCTAGTTAGTTAAAACATCTGAGTCTCAGAAAAACCTTAACTACATTCTAGAACACCTATGGTACATTCCATTCTTACATCACCATCAAAAAATACAAACAAAAAATATATACACATGCAAAGTCATCACATAGTACAAAAACCAGTAAATCCTATACAGTCTATGGTGCCACCGCCAAGTTATCAACAAATCATTTCATCCATTCCATATGCATACATCATATAATTAGAAACATCGCATTCATAATAACACATGCATACATCAACGTAAATAAATGTGCATAAAAGTAACAATAAATCATGACAAGTGTATAATAAAAAAGAAAGTCATATATATATATATATATATATCACCAAAAATCCCGTAGGCTACAATAAGTCGGTCCTCTGACCTCACAACAAAATCAAAAACTCAAAAACCCCAAGCCTAGGGAGTCGGCCACCATGATCACGTAGGATCGGTGTGATTGGAACTACCCCTAGTGGTGTGGGTCCTATGGGACCTCTCAAGGTGGCTGCTAGCCCCCGCATCATGCCCACTAGCGCTACCCTCACCCACCCACCTGCGATGAGAGGAAGAAGACTGCTCTGTCTCACTGTCTCTCATTCGAATGGCGAAGATCCACCTCTAGTGAGCTCAGGTAACTGTCCACCAAGGTGGATAATCTCGGCCTCCAACTCCACCTAAAACTGACCCCACTCCACATCCCATCGATGGTATGCAGCCAATGCTTCATCCTATTGCACCAACTGAGCTCGTAGTGATCCCTCTCGATGTTGTGCTCCTCATCCCATCTCCGTAGTAGCTCCTCCAATCATGCTATCTCAGTATGATACCTAGCCTCCATATCCCCTAGGACTGCCTGAGGCATGGGCATCTTCGGGATGGCATGCTGCTCTGGCACCCACTACTCTAGAATGTCCTATGTATCCGCTGCTCTGAACCCCTAGGTCATCCCTAGTCAAGTCATCAACCTCCACCATATCTGCATCATCGAGCGGAGCTCCCCAACCCTCCCTTGATGCCTCTGCATCCTCACCACCTACTATTGTCGCATCCATGCCTCCTAGAGGCCCCTCACCCTGCCATCGTCGCATCATCCACCATTGGTCATACTCGATAGTCACCTCGACATTGTCCATGTTGGGGACATCAATCATTGCATCCGACTCCTCACCCAGTGGCTCAATGATCGGCTAGGCCAAAGTCCTCTCGTCGCCTCGATGTCGATAGATCAAGGGCTCACCAGGAAATCCCTGGTGCACCCCAAACTATCGAGTCACCCGGATGTATGGGAAGTACTCCTGCTCGGTCTCGTGCTGCCCGATCAGCCACCTCCCCTCGCGCCCATCGAGCCACTCCCGACCTCGAGCCAGGCTGGATAGTCCCGGTATGGCCGCCGAACACCTCTCCTAGAGCAAGATGTGAGAAGGCATCAACATAGTGCCCCATGACACCTGCCCATCATCGACTCTGCCCCTGCTCCTCGGACCTCCACCATAGGGTAGCATAGCCAATCTCCCTATCCACCATCTCTCCTCGAGTGGTCCAAGGCAACCCCTATGGCCGCTCCATAGCTATGTGCTGCCATCCCCAACACTACAATAGGTAGTTGCACCCAATCCCCTTCTGCCTCTGGTAGCGGACCTCGTACAACTCATCATATAACTATGCCAGTAGCGTCTGACCCCACCTCATAATCAGTGGTGCTACCGTCGGACACTCCACCAGTCTGAACACTACCTCAAGCAGGTTCCAAGGGAACCTCACACCTGAGGAGTCGAGAAGCAACATGTTGGAGATGAGGGTCATAAGCAATGTATGCCTCACCCCCAACATGCCCTTCTCAAACCACCACCACACTAGAATCCTGCCAATCAGGTAGTCCCCCTCTGCCCTCTCCACCGCCCCATCCACCCCCATCTCTGTCGCATGCCCAAAGCACCGTGTCAGCACCACCGTCCGCTGATCTCGAGGAGTCATCCGAATGGGCAGCCCATCTATCGAAATCTATAGAATTCGATAAACGTCCTCTAGAGTCACTGTCATCTCCCTTGTTGGGAGATGAAAGGTGTTGGTGCAGGGATCCCACAAATTGATCAAGGCAGTCAGATATGCTCGATCCCCCACCACAGGCTCTAACCGAGTCACCTGCTTGAGCCCAAGGGCATCAAGCCAATCCCAGTCCACCATAGTCAGCGCATCCCGTGCATCAAAAAATACCGTCGGTTGATGGTACCGACTCTTCACCACCTACAAAACAAAACAACACAAAAACATTAAAACATGACAACAAAAAAATTGTACAACACTAAAACAAATATACAACAATGTATACAAATTGTACAACAAAAACATTTAATAAATTGTACAACAACATTAACAAAATGTACAGTACAAACATTCAAAAAAATCAATAAACAATGCAAAATAAAAACAAAATTTTAACCTAGGGTTTTTAACTTTAGTTTAAACTAAAAAACAAAAAACAAAATAAAAACAAAATTTTAACCTAGGGTTTTTAACTTTAGTTTAAACTAAAAAACAAAAAAACAAAATAAAAACAATTTTTTAAAACTAGGGTTTTGATCTTAGTTTAAACAATGCCACACAAAAAAAAGTGAAGGAGCACCTACCGGTCTTGCCTCAGCTCCGCCACTCGAATATCTGGTCCGTGCACTCATGGTATCCATGAAATCTTGACAGCACCTCGCTATGCAGACTCGAACTCCTCCTCACAGCTCCAAATCGCTGAAAAACAATTGCAAATGAGCCCAAAACCTAGTTTTGGCCCTTATATAGGCTCTTAGGCCTGTAATCGTTCCACCCTAGGATGAGCACTCTAGTTAGCACTCGTCCCACCCTGGGATGATTACAAAACTGGTATTCGTCCCACCCTGGGATGATTACAGAGCAAGAAAATAAAAAACAACCAAAATTGCATCCAAAATGCACCAAAAATAACAATAAAACTGCCGAACAAAGGCACCTTTGTGCCTACGCTTCAAGGCATCCAAAACTGATGTTGGGGTCACAAATCCTCACTATCCTACTCCCTAAGAAGGCTACCATAGCTGACCGCTCCATGGGAGGAAGGATTTTTGAGAATTTCATCCCCAAAAGGCGTCACAAAAAGGGTCCAAACCCACCCAAAAATAGCAATAACATTGTCGAACAAAGGCGCCTTTGTGCTTGACATTATTGGCATACAAAACTGATGTTAGGGCCACAAATTATCAATATCCTACTCCCTAAGAAGGCTACCATAGCTGGACCGCTCCACGGGAGGACGGATTTTTGACAATTTCAGCCCCAAAATGCGTCACAAAAAGGGTTAAAACCCACCAAAAATAGGTCCGATTGTTGGGAAACTGCATAAGCATTCAATGGAAAACAACTGAAGGCACCCTTACAAAAGTCATCTTGGGTCAAGTGACTCATCGCTTTTCTCATTTCGGTCATTCCCTCATCGATTCGTCGCTTGAGGGGGTAGTCACACTTAGTCACCAATCAACAAATACACACCCAATCAAGGAAATGGCATGCATTCAAAGAATCATTGACAAAGACAATCACGCTCCCGCTTGGGGCAGCAAACAAGCAATAATCACAAGCTGATCAAACACTTGGCATTCTAGAATCATGAACTCAAGGTTCCCATAGACAAAAGGTTGCGCCCTTTGCCTATTCATGACTGAACAATGTCCAAGATCAAGTAACACCTCACCGAAAAAGGTTAACACTTGAATTAAGCTCCTTAGCTCGTCAGAAGCAAGGATTCAAGAATGCGTGCCCTTTCCATACTTGGGGCATCAAAATTTGGTTAGGTTACCAAGAAACCCTAATCATTAAGTGCTTTGGTTATCTATTTTTTCTCAGCACTACGCCACGCACAACGCATCCCAAAAAGGGGCATCTATAGACACCAAAACAACACCAATCTGATCATGTGGATACAAGCACTGACCGAATTGGCATACATAGCCCCTAGGGCAGCCCCCAGAGGTTAAACAGTGGTCCTAACCACTCCCAAAGTAGTTTTGGAAGGTCAGAGGTCAATTTGGCACCTTTCAAGCACCCTGCTCCTTACTCGTTCCACCCTGGGGCGATTAGAATGCTATTCGCCCCACCCCGGGACGATTAGCAACAATCGCTCCAGGGTGGGGCGAATAGCAAGTTTGATGGGCAAAAGGTCAAACCTTGACAAATGGCAGCTCAGATCCACCACTCAACTCCACCTTCAATGCATGGGAGTGCGAGTGAGCATTTTTGAGCTCAAAGAGGCAGTCATAGAGGCAATCATGGAGCCCTTAATCAGGGAGGAATCTTCTCTCCCCTGGGAAGGCATGATGGCCAAGTGGTGCCCCTGCATGCACATTCAAAGTAGACCTTCAGGTCTATAAAATGGTGAGTCTTCTCACCCCAAAATAAGGATAGAGCAGGAGCATTTGGAGCAACGGAGTGCTACCGAATTACATCCTCACCCCTCACTTGTGCTTCTTACATCCTTGATCTCTCTTTTGGAAGGGAGGTTATTGGGTGAACATTGGAAGCACAATCCGGACCCAAAACCCAAACATTTGGCCACAATACCCCACCCAATTTTCTGACACAACCCCCTAGGAGGTTTTGGACCCATCCCAAGTGGATTGGTGTCGAAACCAAGCCCCAAACGGCGGGCGTCCTGCCCCCGGGCGCCCCGCACTACTGCAGTCCTAATCGCCCCACCCCGGAGCGATTAGAAATCTATAGCATATTTCTTCACTATTTATTTTGCATCTTATTTTATGTCATTCATATATGCTGCCATTCAAATTTCATGCCATTCTGATGAGTTTTGACTGTGTTTTCATTGTTTTTCGCTTTCACTAACATACAGGGAGCATCTTCGGATACAGGGCGATCGGGGCCGAATCTGCAAAATCCGACCTTCTGGGTCATCTCAAAATGCCCTATTTTTCCTAACCCCAACTTTGCAGGTGTTTTGGAGGCCTCTGGATGGGACATTTAGGAGGTTGCTTTCTGACATTTTATGACAGTCCTAATCGTCCCACCCCGGAGCGATTAGAAATCTACAATAGATTTCTTGACTGTTCCTTTTGCAGTGTGTTCATGATGGTGTTTGCATGCTTCTATCCAAATTTCATCTTATTCTGACATGTTTTGATTACCGTTTTAATTATTTCATGCATGCATTAACCGGAGGCCTTGGGGATTGCATGTTTCCCTCCATCCGTAGGTGCTATTAATCATTTGTTATTTCTCTGAATGTAGGATCTCGACATCGGAGGGGTAGCAAGGAACTACAGATGCATTCATGCAAGCGGCGGTGACGTTTGGCCCGCCCATTTCAAATGTGGGCACGCGGAAGATCCCGAAGGGAAGCGTACCATCCGTGGTGTAACAAAACTATATCTAACGCTCCTAGCCCCTAAAAAGGAAGGAGACGTATTGTAACCTGATCTCAAAGAAAAATTAATAAAAAAAAGGGCTGCACTTTACATTTGCTTTATATCTCGTTTCAGTTCGTTTGTTTTCCCTTTTCATGCACTTTAGTCCTTTCTTCATTCGTAGGAGCTAGCGTTACATTTGCTTTTGTTTGCATCGCACCCGGTACGCCATTGCTTCCGTATCCTAGTGCTTTCACCACCATGGTGCACCTAATGTCTAGATTTATTCCTTATTAAGCAAACAAGGTATACAATGGTGTTTATCTTGTATTAATTTTTAAAAATGAGCCCTAGATTGTTTGATGTTGTTTTAATGATTTTTTGTATCAGTATAGAACTCCTTATTGTGTTTTGAAAAGTTGATGTTATACTCAATTTGTTCAAAGGTTTTCACCTATATACTCGCACAAGCCGAATATGGGAGTGAATTCCATACTCAACAAGGTAGCATAGGTACTACCAACCCTCACCCAGCACACCGTGTGCAGCGATACACTCTCTTGAAGATGAGTGCGTGCTATTTTGCATTGATAAGATAGTTCTTGGGTTGGCCTTGGCCACAAGCGGGTCCCGATAATACAATTTCAAATGATCCAACCAACTGGTAATGACATACACTATTGGTCTCAATAAAATGGGTTGGATGTGAAATCCCAATGCCACTAATGTTTAAATGAAACGTGGTGTGTGTGGTTCATTTTAATTTACATAAAAGAAATGCATCATATAGCACTCATGCTCATTTTCTATATGCTATGCAAATGAAAGAACATTTCAAATTTAGAAAATGCAAACTATTCTAGATGCTACTTTAGACAATGCATATTATGATGATAATGGCCACTACTTGGTCCTCACACATGCACACCTAAGGACCTAATCCATTTTCAATTTATTTTAGCCTTAGTAAATTTACGTTTCAATTTTTGTTCTCTGGAAAACATAGACAGAAATAAAAAAACACACATGGTGAAAATGGGGCCTACCTTAGGTCCTCATCCGATCTGCACTCTATTTTTTGCTGTATGCTCTATCATATGTAAACTGTAGGTCTGATCTGCAGTTCAGACTATAAACCATGTGTTGTACTTGCAGTTCAGTTGTTGGCCTATAGCTGATAGTTGTGTTCCATACCTGCAATTCAAGAAACACAAGAAACACAGTTAGATGTCTATTTTTGCGAGTTTCCATCATGATCGCCTTTTGTAACCACCAAAAAGGCTCACACCTAATGTATCCTATTGCAATAATTGACAAACAATACAAAATGCATACAAGAACAAGAAATTGATAATGAAATGATCAATAAAAGATGCTTTATTCCATTATATGTCGATGCCAAACTCAAATTACAAGTACATCCCTCTTAGGGATAATCATCTTGATATAATTCTTGCAATAGGATACACTAGGTGTGAGCCTTTTTGGTGGTTTCACAACCAATAGGAGTCTTCCAAGACCTCTTGATCACACACGAAGTAAACACAACACCTGCCAATCAAGTCAGGAAATCTAATCATGTGCATATTAATCCACCTCCCTAAGAGTTTGTGGGAATGATCAATGTTGTAACAAAAGACTAGGAATATCAAAATCGATCTACACAACCTATGATTTCATCCAATGTTTCACCTTCATCCGTATCATCTCATCAAAACATTGGCATTGCACAATATTCCATGCCATAATAAGGGAAGTCAATTTTCGTTGCTCTTCCTAATTGGGTTGACTATATTGCAGTGGAAAAAATGCATGTTGGGGGTCCCAAAGGTAGCATAACTTCCCTAACATCCACATTACAACCAACAAAGCATAATGAGAACTCTAAAGGTATTGCACCTTCCTCGCTTTAGTTGAGTAGCACACACACTAGGGGTACCTAAGGTATCATACCTTCCCCTCCTAAAACATTAAAAATCTAAAAAAAAATCACAAAGGGATTAAATTCCAATTTTTTTGTAAAACATTCAAAATTAAAAAACAATTGAAAAATCATAAATTTTCAAAAGAAAAATAAAAAACATTAAAAATACGAAAACATTTACATTTACATTTTTCATATGCATTCATTTAATTGCATTGCATTAGGCATTTTCATCTATTGCACTTGCATTAGGATAGGTTGTTTTTTCAATCCTAAAAATGACACCATGTTTGTGCGCCAATCATGCATCCAAAAATAGAATATACTAATTGTGTCCCAATCATGCATCCAAAAATAGAATATACCATGTTTGTGTCCCACCATGCATCCATTCACCCTTGTGAGTAATTGTGTTTTTCAACACAACCCCTTCCTATTGCTATAAGGAATATACTAGGGTTTTACAATAATTCATCCTTACCTAGTGATATCATATTTTGTAGAAAGCTATCTTCACTTTCAGAATATGAGGTCTAGTTTTGATAGCACCTAGCATATCTCAAAATCCTATCACTAATCAAACACTAAAATTCCTAGTTTGAACAAGAGAAATATGAACACCGCAAAGTGGTCCTAGTCACCTTGCTCACCTTGTGATGCGCATGGTCTAGGATTTTGGTCATTGACAAAAGGACAAGCTTCCCCCTACCCAATGAAACCCTTTTCTTTCATAAAAATAAGAAAAATCCCAAAAATAAAAAATCAAAAGCAAAATAAACAGTGATTTTCATCACTAAACAAATCCCTTGCTCAAAGAAAACAAAATACAAAATAAATAGTGATTTTTATCACTAAGCATGAGAAAGTATCCCATATCAATGCAAAGAAAATAAGGGTGTGAAGAGCTTGAATCCCTAGAATGGTTAGTATTCCGAAACCACCTAGTGATCCCCAATACAAAAATGGGTTGAATGAATCCTACTTGGCATTGGGGTAGTTCAAAGTAATTTACAAAGTGAGCTAGCTTTATGTGGCTTGTATTGCTTAGTGGTCTAATCCAACTAAGTACAAACTTAGGATCATGATGAACATATGGTGATCCTCATTACAGTAATGGGTTGAATGAATCCCACCTTGCAATGAGGTAGTCTTATGTCTCATCTAATATATTCATTTGCACACACGGGGATAATGAATATCTTGGTCTTCATAACAAAAGCTTTTATTTTTCAGGAGTCTTGTATAGTCATTATAATTTTTATTAATCAACTAGGGTGTTTTAGTCTCATGGAAAACCTCAAAAATTCCCTAATAGCAACAAACCGCTACATCAATCATACACATCTTTCTTTATGAATTTTTATTTATTAAGTGGTGTTCATGAAATAGGATAGATATAAGATAAATATCAGTAATTATATTTAGACGACCATTGACTATTTTATGCATATATTTTAATTTACAAAATCTTATAGATAAAGCCTACACATCTCACAATCATCTCATTTCACATATGGATGCTTAAATGAATAATTCTTATGATAAGAGTTATCATGTTCATTCATGATTTTCATAAATTATATGGTGTCATCCATCAGTTTGTCAAAACATATATTAATTGTATTCCTTATGTTTAAAGTGATTAAAGCATACAAGTTAATTTACATTAGACCATCATCATGTAAATAATGCATTACATCCATTGCATTCACCATATCATACCAACATAACTTAAGTGCATAAACAATTGAAACAAATTAAACATGCATTTAGCATTCACCATTGCATCCATATATGCATACATAGTAGAGCATCTACACATCTGGATCACAACATCTAATAATACATTTATCATTTAGCTAGTGCATGTCATTAGTACATTGCATACATATAGCATATTGGGATCATCAATAGACATTGCATCCATTAAAACATCCATAAATCATAACACATGATGCGTATAATGATCCAAAATCACACAATTGCAAATCACACAAACATTTTGAAACATCAATTGGGGCATTATTGGTATCATACCTCCCCTAATCAGTAATCAAATAGTTAAGCAATCAATTTCAAAAATCTCCAAAGAAGCCTATACCTTTGGTCAATTCAATCAAGTCATCTTGGTCAAGTGACTCGTCGCTTTCATCACTTACCTTTTTCCTCATTGACTCGTCACTTGAGGGGTATTCATAATAAAAACATTCATAATAAAAATGAATAATTAAATACTCAATCATTAATAAGTGTGTTTGAGCATGAATCATTGTCAAAGACAATCATGCACCCTCCTTGCTTGGGGAAGATAAGCAAAATATCAAAAACAAATTCAAGAAAACCAGTAAGCTTATCTCTTAATCGCCATCAAGGCTAGGATTTGACTTAAGCTTATATTCTAATCACCATCAAGGCTAGGATTTAACTTAAGCTTATCTTCTAATTGTCATCAAGACTAGGATTTGAATTAAACTTATCTCCTAATAATCATAAAGGCTAGGATTTGACTTAAGCTTATCTCATAATCACCATAAAATATAGGATTTGATTTAAGATTGTCTTCTAAAATACTAAATTAAGCCTTCCACATCATTGGAAGCAATTATTATGAGATGCACACCCTTCTCACAATTGGGGCATATAATGTTGATCAGATCAATGATCATCATTTCACCTACAATATGGCTTTAGGTTGTCTATTTTATCAATGATCATCATTTAACCCCAATCAAGTCATATGGGTCAAGCGACTCATCACTTTTATCACTGGTCATTCCCTCATCAACTCGTCACTTGAGGGGGTAGTCATTATTAATGAAATCATAATAAAAATCAACAATCAAACACTCAATCATGCAAATCACGTTCATCAATAAATCATGGCAAAAAATAATGATGCCCATGCTTAGGGCAGAAAACAAGTAAAATTTTCAATTAAAAAAATGCTTGGCATTACTGAACCATGAAGGATCATAGGGCTTGCCTCTTCATGACAGAACAATATCCAATATCAAGTAAGCCTAATGCAAAAGGTTGTACTTGAATCAAGTTCCTTAACTTGTCAAAAGCAAGGATTCAAGGATGCATGCTCTTTCCAAAATTGGGGTATTTAAATTTTATTAGGTTACTGAATAACCTTAATTATTTGAAATTTTAGTCATCTATTTTTTCTCCACGTTGTGCTTCACACAATGCATCCCAAAAAGGGGCATATGTAGACACTAAAATTATGTCAATCCAATTAGACTACCAAGAATCGATACCATATGGCCCCCTTGGGAAACCCTCAGAGGTTAAACAGTGGTCCTAGCCACTTTTGGGAGGTTCCACCCCACTTTTGGAAAGTTTTGGGCCATATACGCATGTTCATACCACCCTAGGACAACCACAATTCATGGTCATCCTACCTAGGGACGACCATGAGTAACCATCCCTAGGTGGGATGACCATGGTCTTGGATCCTCAAAAAGTCAAAGGTAGGACAAATGGTACCTAAATTCTACCATTCATACTACCCATTGAAGCATTCTAATATGAGGGTGCATAACTCTCATGCCAAGTTGCAAATTGGAGGCCCAAAATGGATATTCCTTCTCCCTCCAATGCATAACAAGGTTTGGAAAAATGAAAACACCTGCTTCACATGGCCAAGAATACCCATTTGAACATATGCTCACTTGAGCTATAAAGTGGAGTCATTCCACCCATTTCCAAAGAGGAGTCTTTGCAATATTTCACCATGAAGTGCTACCGAGATTTATCCCCACTTCACCATGTGTTTTCCCTTAAGATCTCCATCAAGCGAATGAGGTTTTCAAGTGATTCCAAAATGTGTAATCCATTTACAAAACTAACCCATTCAAGTGAATTAGATCCCAAAATGTGATGAAAACACCCCTAGGAGTAGCTTAGATCAAATCCTAGAGGAATCTGGTGGCAAAAACCATCAAATTTGGTGGTCGTTCCACCCAAGGATGAACCCAAAATTGTGATAGTCCTAAATCACTCACCCCAGGATGGCCACAAATATGAGCACTATTTTATTTCTATTTTTATATAGATCAATTCTAGGGTATATTTTATACCTTATTTCAAGTTTTGGTACAATTTTGAGTTGTTTTACATCTTTTATTATGCATTTCTTGTTTTGTAGTCCTGAATGGCACACCCTAGGATGACCATAAATTTGTGTGTAGTTTTCTTTCTATTTTTGATTAAATAATTTCTATATCACATTATATGCATGATTCTAAGTTTTGGTAGCATTTGGAATAGTTTTGAATCATCAATTATACATTTCCTCTTTCAAGCTCATTATCACATTGATCTCTTCGATTGCATTTCAATTTGCACATGATATTAACAAATATGATTTCTCTATGTGTAGATCCAGGTATCACAACACACAAGGAAGGAGCAGCAAGTTAGAACATTGATAGAACATTGCAGTGGCATCGAAAGCCCACTCTTCAATCGTGAGTAATAGGAATTCACTGAAAGTGCACCTTGTATATTTGAAAGGATTTGATCATTTGGGTATTGTAAAGAGTTGTATCAATTGAGAGACCTCAAGGGAACATCTTGTAATTTCATATTTTACAATTGCAATAATATGAATATTTCCACCCATTTCTTTAAATTATTTGTCATTTTATGCTTACTTTAATGTCGCTTTTGTAGTGCTTAAATCAATAGAGGTAGATATGGCTTGGAAGCTTTAGGCTAAATTTTGTGTAGGTAGAGATAGTTTGAATCCTAGTGAGGTAGTTAGGTATGTACATTAGAATTAGAATTTCTTAATTTGAAAATTAAAATAGAAATAAGCTTAATGAAAAAGTAGTTATTGAGTAATTTGGCATCTTTAGGAGAGGAATTAATTTATAATTGTTTTATTTCATGATGATATTTTAGGATGGATCTTAATTAATGTTGTAGGATGATATGAGATTTAATGTATTTTTAAATTATATATGAGTCTTATTTGAATTTAAAATAAAGCAAGTTGCAGAATATTCAAAAACAAGATAATTATTTGGGTGAGTTATTGGGACTGAGAGTAGTGGGGTCGAGAATGAAATCTGCCCATTATGAAAACCTAAGACTACTTTTATTATAACTTTACTTCATCATGGGAATTGGAACCATTATATTATTATACCATTTTAATTCAATTGAGAAAACCCTTGCAAGGATTTGGGAATTGAAACTACCCTCAATCTAACAAATACTCAATGAATTGGAACCACCTTCAAGTGGATTACTGGCTATTGTTAGACATCAAGTCTATTACCATTTTGTGAGTGTTCTTGTGTGCAAATTTTAGGTCTTGGTAGGAGATATTCAACATAAATATTTAGTAATATTTATCTCATAATTATAGAAGTCACAAGATGCATTTCATTTCCCTTTGATAGGTGCGCCATTTTTTTCGCTCTATAGTGGAGGCTACTATTAAAAATGTACTTTCATTTTGCTTAACTTAATGATTACTAATTAGGGAAGGTATGATACCAATAATGCCCCAGTTGATGTTTAAAAATGTTTGTGTGATTTGCAATTGTACGATTTTGGACCATTAGATGCATTATGTGTTGTGATTTATGGTGGTGGAAATGGCAGGCAAGCATGGATGGAGGATAAGTGGCTAGGTTTTGGTGTCTATAGAAATGTTATCATGAGATTAGGTGATGGATTTATGAAAATGTGAACTAAAAAATGTGAAAAATGGTATGGAATGGAATGAATAGTAAGATGTGATAGATTGTCCTTGAGGTTTTCATGAGAATCAAACACTCTAGTGAACTAGTCAAAAATTATATACTAACCATGCAAGAATTTTTATAAGGTACGAATCTACTAGGATGACCAAGATACTCAATATCCTTGTGTGCGCAGGTGAATTCATTGTTATGATAATGCATAAATTTACCCCAGTTCCAAATAGGATTGATGCAACCCATATGTACTGAAGATCACCCTATGAGTATCATGATCCTAGGTTTTATACATGGTTGGATTAGACCACTAGGTAGTACAGGCTACAAAAATCTAGCTCATTCACATGCAAACATTGGTCTATACAAATGAAATATGATAATATGATAGACATATCGTCATGCATAAGGATTACCACCATTGCCAGGCAGGCTTGATGCCACCTAACCTGTAACAAGGATCACCTCATGGTTTGTAAAATATTGAGAATTCTAGGGATTCAATTTTAGTAGTCCCTTCTTTTATTTTATTTTTGAATTTCTCCAGGGATTTGCTCATTTTTTTTTGGTGAGCAAGGGATTTTGGGAGTGGTGATAACCATTGTTTATTTTGCTTTTTGCTTTTGTTAGTGGTGAAAACCATTGTTTATTTTGGGGATTTTTGGTAGTGGTGAAAACCACTATTTATTTTGTATTTGGGTAGGGAGGAGCTTGTCCTTTTGTCAATTCTCAACATTTTTGAACCATGCACAAAGGGGTATGAGCAAGGTAACTTTTAACTTATGGTAACTTGGACCACTTTGTAGGTTTCATATTTCCTTGTGCAAAACTTGGATTTAATGTGAAAAGTGTGTTAGGTTTTTGATGTATACAAGGTATGATCATAGAAATTCTCTACCTTATAAAAATTAAGATAACTGTCTACAAAACTTGAAAATAAAACTAGAGACGGCTGAGTGACCGAAAACCCTAAAGACACCCTCTAACAAATGACTAGGTGAAGGTAAACATACACACATACGAAAGGTTAGAGATGTAGATGGACATGATAATTGTAATGTAGATGGGTGTGAATGATGATTTTTCAAAAAAGTTAATGTTGAAGGATGTCTAGTATACAGACCTGGTGCTAAAAATTTATGAACAACTATAAAATACAAAATGCAATGGTGGGTATGCATAATGCAAGTGATTTTATAATGCAGCAGTATGCAATGTGATGCAATGTAATATTTTTTTCGTTTTAATGATGTTTTTGTATTTTGATTAATATATGTGTATGTACATTTGACCAATGGTCTTATAGGACGCCATTGGGGATTTTGGGTGACCAAAGGGTCTATGGATACCTTTGGAGCTTTTTAGGGTGACCAACGGGTTTATGGATACCTTTGGGGCTTTTTGGGTGACCAAAGAGTTTATGGAGACCTTTGGGGATTTTTGGATGACCAAAGGGTTTATGGATACCTTTGGGATTTTTGGGTGACCAAAGGGTTTATAAATACCTTTGGGGCTTTTTGGGTGACCAAAGGGTTTATAAATACCTTTGGGGATTTTTGGGTGACTGAAGGGTTTATGGATACCTTTGGGGCTTTTAGGTAGGGCATGACGCTTTAAACATGAAAAGGCCACAAATGAAGGATATTCAAGGGTTTAGGTTCCTTAATTCCTTTAATGGAGGCTAGGCGATAAGTTCTAGGTCTAATATGACTAGTTATAATGAATGGACCTAACCAGTTTACCGTAAACTTGTCCCATAGATGGGGTGGCAAGTTGGAGTTTTGTCGGTTCTGTTTTAGAATAAGGTCACCAACATGAAAGTCTCTAGGATGGAATTTCGTATGATAGGATCTCTTAAGCCACTCTTGATAAACGCACAAGTGATCAAGAGTATTGACACATCGTTCATCGAGCAATGTTAGTTGATCTATGTGGGCCTTTCGTGCGGTGTCACAATCGATGAAATCTTGCATGGATATGTGTAGCAACAAGATTTCTAGCTCTAGGGCCATGACTGCATTAGCACCATACACTAGTGAAAATGGAGTTACCCTAGTGGGTGTTTGAATACTAGTGCAGTAGTCCCATAAAGCAAGGGGTAATTGCATATGCCAATATTTGTGATTATCCTTAACATTTTTCTTTAAAATGGCAATTACTATTTTTTTTAAGCCTCAGCTTGCCCATTGTCTTGTGGATAATAGGGCATAGAAAAACTATGTTGAAAATTATATTTAGCTGTTAAAGCTCATACATATTTATTATTGAAAGGTGGCCCATTATCTAAAATGATCTTGGATGGAATACCAAAATGATAGATGATATTATGTAACATGAACTCTACAATGGAAGGTCCAGTCATAGTGGTAAGGGGAATTGCTTCCACCCATTTTGTGAAATACTCTATGGTCATAATGATGAACGTGTGATGGCCTGAGGAAGCGGGTGAGATATTCCCAGCTAGGTCAAACCCCCATTGCAAGAAAGTTTAAACTAATTGAATAAGTTGCAAGTTCTGAGAAGGTACGTGTATCAAATTAGCATGGTGTTGATACTTTGCACACTTCTTAACATAAGCACAACAATCCTACTCTAAAGTTGGCCAATAATAACCCATGCGAAGAATGCACTTTGTGATGGCAATTCCACTAAAATGGCCACCACATGTACCATCGTGTGCTTGGGTGATCACCCAAACTAACTCCTAAGGCTCTAAGAAATGAAGGAGGATACCCTCATAGGTTTGATGATACAAAATGTCTCCAAGTAAAATATATTTTATCGCTCTTTCCTTGAAAGTCCGTTTGGTAACATGAGACAGTCCAAAAGGGATATTACCAAGCTTTAGGTAATATTTTATCTAAGTAGATCAATCTTGATTTGAAGAAGCCTCAATTGCATGAATTGATTTATCCTTTTGAAGTTAATCCCTAGCTAATGCTGATCAAGAGAGAACTTGTAAATATAGCGTTGTGTTGCAATCAAAAGGATTTAGAGGGAATAAATTCCCCCAAGATGCATTATTCAAGCGATTGTGAATTTGTGAGTGTATCATTCATTAGAAGGTTCAATTTGAATCATGTGGATTTTTGGGATGGAGTGGATGTTATCACGCTCAATCACATATTACGATAGCATTTTGACTTGAATGGTTGTTATACCATCGACAGGGTTCTACGGGATTAAAGACCCCAAGGAGGCCATTGTATCTGCAAAATGGTTAGATGATCAAGGGAGTACCTCGATGTCATACCATTAGAATTTCATCAAAATTTTATCCACAAGGGCTTTTTAGGCTTGCAATATTGGAAATTTACATTAGAATATTTCCTTGACTTGGTTCACTATGAGCAAGGAATCGTTGAAAATATTGAGCTTAGTTATTTTCATGGTGATTGTCATTTGAAGGCCTGTGAGAAGATCTTCATACTCAGAATTATTGTTGGTGCATGGGAAATTGAGTTTTAAATATAGGGGTATTGGATCCCCTTGAGGTGTGAAAATCACAATTTTCATGCCACCCCCTTGCTCACACTTAGAGCCATCAAAAAATAGAGTCATGTCAGCCTGTGATTCAGGCTCTTTAGGATCAGGTGATTCTAACACTTGAAATACTCCATCATCAGGAAGCTCTATGTTAAAAGGTTGATCATCTTGGAGAGGAGCCTCTGTAATTTTATTGGTGATGACTTGACCTTTAATTGATTTTTATCCGATGAATTCATGGTCAAATTATATCAATAGCATGATCCATTTCGTTGTGTGATTGTTATGATAAGTATGACTCATCATATATCACAATGGATTATCTTTGGATACTACATACATGGTATGATTGAGCATGTAATGGTGTATATTTTTAGTGGAAAAAACCACTACTAAGCATAGCTTCTCAACGTATGTGTATTTGATTTTGTAACTGACCAAGGTGCAACTAATATAGTAAGTAGCATGTTCTTTGTGTAATTAGTTATTTTGGGCTAACATGATGCCCAATGCAAGATCAATAGCTGAGATATATAAATAGAATGGCACTTTAGATATTGTTTAATTTCATCAAAGGTGGCTTGACACTCGCCATACCAGTTGAATGCAACCCCCTTGTGTAAAAACTTGTTCATGGGTTGACACTTATCTGATAACTGCTCTATGAAGTGCTTGATATATGTGACCTTACCCTACAGACTATGCAACTACTTGATGGTAGTAGGGGGAGGTATCTCAAGGATTGCCTTGAATTTGTTTAGATCAACTTTGATGCCTCATTTAGAGACTATGAATCCCAAGATTTTTCCAGATGTGACATCGAAGATGCACTTCTTGGGGTTTAGTCTAACATTGTGTTCAATGAGGCAATCAAGAACTTAGCACAATACATTGATATGCTTATGGTGCAGTAAGTATTTAGCCACTAATTCATCCATGTAATATTTAAAAATTTTGTGCTTGTAGTCATGGAAGATGTAATTCATAGCTCGTTGGTATGTAGCGCCAATATTTTTGAGGCCAAAAGGCATGACCTTATAACAAAATATCCCCCAAGGCATTGTGAACACCATTTTGAGTTGGTCCTTTGGATTAATACGAATTTGGTTGTATCCAAAGAAACCATCCATTAGGGATAACATATCATGGCCTATTGTGGCATCTACTAGGGAATTGATGTTTGGCAATGGAGATTCATCCTTAGGACTCACTTTGTTTAGATCATGAAAGTCGATGCAAATACGAATTCTCCCATCAGGTTTCTTGAAAGGACCCACATTGGAAATCCATGGTAGATAATCCACTGATATAATGAAATTGGCATCTAAATTTTTTTGCATCTCATATTTCACCATTAAAGCTACTATTGGATGCATTTTGCATAGCTTCTATTGGACTGGTTTTGCATTTGGATCAAGCATAAGATTATGCATGACTAAATTTGGATCTATTATTGGAAAGTTTTTATAGGACCACACAAAAGCTTCCTTGTTCTCTTTGAGAAGGTTTATGAAATCAGCTTGCTCAATGGAGGATAAGCCTTCCCCTAACAGATGAATTGAGGATTTTCAAGATCTGAGTCGATATCACTATCAATTTTTGGCTCAATTGACATATGAGACCTCTCTTCCAACTAGTGTAAAGTGGAGATCAAATGACTGTCGTCGGCTGGGTTTATGTCATCGATTGGAAATTTGGGCTCAACCTCAGTGTGAAAGACATCTTGAGTAGGCCTTGGAGAAAAATTAAATGGCTGTAACATTTCATCGCAAAGCCAATTTTCAAAAGGAGACGATGGAGAATATCCTCGATCAAAGTCAATTACCTTCAGGTCTAGGTGCAATGGCTTTTATGGGTTATTTAGATCATGCAGGGGTGCAAAAATATCTATGGAAATCATGTTGATGGATGGATGATCTCCTATGGGTGGTTGATGGGGTCTATTAACAATAGGTTATCGCAAGACTTGTGGAGGTGGTTGCAAAGGAAGCAAAATGATCAAAGGTGGTCAATGCAGAGGTGGGTGATCTTGCTATTCTAAGGGTAGGAGTTGTCATCAAATAGAATGGATTAATGGGAAAACACATAAATAGAATTTGTCTTCATCATCCAAAGGGATGATCCACGTGAATTCCCCATCTAAACTAGAAGATTCTATAGGTGCTACTTCATAATTTGAATCATCATTTATGGTCCATTCATAGGGAGGAGGGTTATGCATAACGACTATTTATAGCCAAATTGGCTAAAATTAAGATTTTCAAATTTTGGAATTGGCTAATATTTAGGACCCTTGACCAAGGCTCATTAGCCAAAATTTCTAGGTGCAAATTTTTTGGGGGTTGATTTGCCCCAATTTTATAATAATTTGACCATTTTAAGTTTAAATTTCCAACATTGCCCCTAATAATAGTGAACCTTCTACATGCGTTTGGACACTGTTTACCTAGATTTCGAAACTGATTCACCAAATTTTTATAAATATATTTTGAAGCTGACCCCTTACGCATAACCCTATAGGGAGGACCTTGATAATCTTCCTCACTATCATGTGGAAGAGTAAGTGAACTTTCACCTGCTTCATAATATCAGGAGAAACCATGAGATATCTCTTGATATATCATAGTTGTAGGGAAGTAATCACCCAAATAATCGACATGATTAGGATTAGGGACCATGGACAAGATCATCCCTATAGTTCTGACTCAAATGCTCTAAACTATCAGTGAGGACATCGAGAGATACAAGTTTATTGTGTCCTAAACCAGACTTATCATATGATATTTGATATTGTGGATGGTAAGAAATGCGAGCACCTTGTTCGTACAACCCCAAACCATAGCCATACCAATTGCAAAGATGGAGATATCTAATGGCAAATTTAGTATTGGACATGTAATTAATGTCCTAAAAAAAGGGTTCTTAGTCCTCTTCTTATTGTTGATATGGTTATATGCCATAGTCAAGACCCCCATAAATGATGTTTGTTTGATTAGGGGGTAAGCCTAGAGGTATGATGGCACCTATGGGAAGATGAGGTTGAGTTGATTCAATGTTTACCTGATGAGGTGGTTCCTCTTCTACTAAACTAGGAATATCTTCTATGGATATGATAGATATAGTTGGAGATATCTCATCAATAGGCCTCTTTCCCATGTTCCTCTATGGAGGATTTGATGATGAAAAAGGCATATTTGGGGGTTCTAATGTTGAGGATGGCATGGAAGAAGATGGCAATGGATTAATGGAAGGTGACAGTGAAGGAGTCAGACCTTGGCTGGACGTATTTTATTAGAAGTCCAGATGGGTTGATGGTAAGGTCGACTCGGGGAGTTGTTGCACCATGTTGTAGTATTTGAAGGGCTCAAGTTCTGTAGAGACAACGTGTACTTGCACCTCATAAGTGTACTTCAAACATTGGTGAGCTATGTACGATACACATTTCATGTCCCTAATCCAGGGTCTGCCCAATAAGATATTGTAGGCCATTTCACCCTCCAATATGTGACACAACATTGGTATGGTCTTTTGTCCCACCTGAATAGATAAGACTATGGTACCAATCATAGAGCATAGAGCATCATTAAATACTTAGAGGGTATACGTGGACATAATAATATGGTATGGTGGAAGCCCTAGATGTTTGAGAGCCATCGTGGTGATGATATTTTTGGAGGAACCAGTATCAATCAAAACTCTCTTATAAGGTGTTCCATTTACACATGCAATGATGTGCAAGGGAGGATCCACCATGTCATTTGGCATTGGATTGAGTTCATGCTCATGAAAGGTGTTTATTGGTTCTGTGCATTGTATAACATAACCCATGGAATTGTTAAAGGAGTTGTACCCCTAGGGTTGTAACTCAATCAACTTGAGGATCTCCATGAGAGCTTCTCGATGAGGTGGAGACTATTGAATAAGCTCATAGATGGAAAGTCAAGCTGATTTTTTTTTGCAAGCTATGAGTAAGCTTGCTCTTTATTGTGATCACCAGGCAATGTGGAAGGTTTTGCACTAGAGGTGTTGGAGGCTTGAAGGAATATCACTTGAAGTCGTAGGTGGTGTGACATAATGCTTATTCCTAGTCACAATGTTGAACATTCCAATGAAACCTTGTTAAGGGGGTGCCAGACGGACCTTGTTCACTTGTGGTGCTGGCTTTACCCACTCCTCATGAGTAGGCAATAGGTCTTCAAAACACCCATTTATTTATTGTTTGGTGCAATAGGGTTATCGACCTGAAGATTGTTCCTATCGATCATGTTATGTACTAGATGTTTGAAGTTGTAGCACATATGTACGTCATGCCCATTCTACCTATGATACTTGCAGTATAGGTCTTCATGATATCCTGGGGGCTTCGATGCATTTGAATATATAGGTCAAATTTTAGGTACATTAATTGCCTTAGTTGCATAGAGGTGCTCAAATAAAGAGTTCATGGACTCAGCAATAGGCGTAAATTGTTTCTTAGAGTGAAGTTAGTTTTTCCCTTGATTTGTTTGATTTTTTTTGTTGTAGTTTTGAGGTATGGCCTGATAGTTGGGCTTCTAAGGTGGTGTTGGTTGCACAGGCCTTGGAATACTGATATCAACTTGGTTGACTACTATCGGATTTGGTTGCAATGGGTTGTTCTTGGTGTTCTTAGTCCATTCCTTATTGCGAGGTTTCACAATTTTCATTTCTTGAATTTTAATGTCTTCGATTATTCTATCTTGTGCTAGAGCATATTCAAGAGTTGGGTATTGTTGGAGTTTCAACAAAAATGAAATTGACTTGAGATAACTCTTAGCAAACATGTGAGTCATCTCAAACATGGGGATTAGGTATGGTATCTTAGAAATAATCGTTCACTACCTATTGATATAGTTCATGATTGACTCATCATTATATTTTTTAACCTTTAGGTCAGTTAAAGTCACATTTTGCTTAGTGTTAAAGGTGAAGTACTCCAGGAATGCATATACAAATTGCTCAAAGTTGTAGACACTATACTTTGGTAGTTTGATTGTACCACTCTATGGTAGGTCCAAAGAGGGTAAGAAGAAATGTTCTCAATAGTAAGGCATCATTATCCTGGATATAGAAGCAGTGATTCAAAAATATAGTGACATGCTCCTATGCATCTTCCTCTCCTTTAAATTTATCTAGCTTGGGAATTTTAAAATACTCTAGATAGGGAGGGGAAGGTACTGATGGGTGAAGTAGTTGACTATGAAGCTGATGCAAAATGGGCTTCTATAATCCAAACCCAAAGGTCTTGTTCTCTATTAATTCCATGCATTCTAGAAATACTTTGTATGAATCAAAGGATTTTCTCCTCTCATTTACTTCGATCCTACAAGGGAGGGCGAGGAATATCAAGCCTATTTTAGGGTGTTTGAATGTCGTTCATCCTACCTCCATAAGGTACTTTAGGATATTCTTCTTCTAGTTCAAGCTTAGTGTAGGCCCTATAAGGTATCTCTTGAACTAGCCTACAAGGAGGCGTAAGCACATGTGGAAGGTGATCTATGTTTGGACTAGGAGGCAAGTCCTGATTAGGCCTAGGAGGTCAAGGAGGCAACATTTGGTTAGGCCTAAGATGCCTATATTTATTGAAAGTAGGCTACCTCTTATGAACCCCCTGTCTATGGGTACTTGGGGTAGGGACCCTCTCATATAAGGTCTTTTGAAATAACTCATTGGTTTGTTGTTCAATTCTTTTCTTTTCTAATTGATGCAAGCGGTCCAAGCATTATTTATATGATCTAATCTAATTGAATTGTGCTTGGTGCTCAGCATATCTATTGAATACTTGATTTATATGTTCTGTCGTGTGGGGCCTATGGGCCCTAGCAGTATCACCTTGAGGCCTATATCGTTCAGGATGGTTAGAAATATTGATTACGAGATTCCCTCGATTAATGGAAGTTGCGTTCACTTGAGGTTAAGTCTTAGACAAGCATTCCTTGTACTCAGATGGCGTAGAGGCACATCATGCTTGCATAGCATAATAGACCCAAGGATAGTAAAATTTTTCCTCCTGCATTCCTTCATTGATGAGGAAGAGAAAGGCTGAATTTTCTTGCCCTAAGCGATGATTATCATACTCATATTAGTACTTAGGTTGTTGTAATCTATTAGGGTGATTTAAGGGCATGTTTTGATCATTTGGCCCTGTCCAAAGTGTGTACTCTTGATATTTCTCGTATGTGGGTGTGGTAGACCTAGTAGGCACATGAATACGTGGTATTTATCTATCTATTAGAGCCTCAATGTGTGGATACCATTCTTGAAATAAAGCATGTGAAGTATCTAAATATGGCAAGTACATTTTATTATTAGGACTAAAACCTATAGGGGTGTCCCATGTAGGGGTCCCTTGTAGGTGAAGTTACTGACTAGCTATTATGGGACTTGGGCGAGTAGAAGTCCACCAAGGAGATATGACCATGTCCTTAGGGCTAAATTAGAGACAACTTGTATCTCCTTGCCTACTCTCTACAACATCCACCTTTGAATGGGATTGGCTATGGGTGCACACCATGGCTACTTCCTACCAAATCCTACGTGATTATCTCATTTAAAATTTTTAATGATGCAACACACAAGAATGGAAATACAAAATAAGACAAGTGTTTATCTATTTTAAATATTTATGTGTGTTCCTTAAAAAAATTTTGTGTGTTTTGATTTTTTGTTTGAAAGGAGATATTTTGTCACATGTTTTTCTCTTATTGGATGATATTCTTATGTTAAAGGGATTTCACCTATATACTCACAACTCGACAACCGATAATGAAAGTTTAGTCACGTAAACCACAAAAGTATGGAGATGAAGCCCATACCCAATTAGAGAGCACATGTCCTACCAATCCTCACCTAGTTCACCTGTGGTTAGTGATATACCTCTCCGAAGAGAAATACATGCTCTATCCCACAGGCTATGATGGATCTTGGAGGTAGCTTTGGCCAATAGAACAAGGTTCATAGGATGCGAGCCAATATGTGGAGATAAAACCCACCATCGTTGGTATCTATCAGTGGTTGGGGATGAAATCCAACTCACCAATGTTAAAATGTAACGTGGTGTGTGCGGTTCCTTTTATGCTTAAAGAAAGTAAAACAAGAGAGCACTCAATGAACCTTCACTAAATGCATAAAGAAAGTTTCAATTTTAGATATATAAAATAGAAATTGAACCTAAAAAATGCATGTCCTAAATGGAAACCTACCTAGTGGGTAGGTCACAAGCAATCAAACCACACAGATGCATTCCTACTGGATTTTGTTTTCTTTTTCTTTTTTGTTATTTTTAGGATTAAAGAAAAGTGAAATCTATATTTCAAGCAAACAAGGGGAGGAAGAAAAACTAAATTTGTATTTTTATGAACAGAAAAAATGTAAATTAAAGGTGCAGTTACTTACCTTGAAAGCCTAAGAAGTTGTTATTTTTAGAATTTTCTATTGTAGACCCTCTATTTTATGGCCATCCTAGGGTGGGAAGACTGCAAATTTGGGGGCCATCCCTAGCTGGGATGGTTGTTGTGGCCGTACCTAGGTGTTCTAATTAGGAAATCAAGGGTTGTTTCAAGCCAAAGCAGCCAAGTACTACAATATTTCAAAAGCAAAAATATGGTCAAAACTTAGCTAAATCAAACGGGACAAGGGTCCCACCATGATCGCCATTGTAGAGAAAAAACAATGGTGCACCTAGCAGAGGGAAATGAAATGCATATATTGTTCTATTTATTTAAGAACTACAAAAGTGACATTAAAATAAGAATAAAAAGACAAATAAGTGAAAGAAATGGGAAATTCTCATGATATTATTGCAATCAGAGAGATATATGCGACAATGAGCTTGAAAGAGGAAATATATAATAGATGATTCAAAATTGTTCCAAATGCTACCAAAACTTAGGATCATGCATATAATGTACTCTGGAAATGATCTAATAAAAAATAGAAAGAAAATTACACACAGATTTGTAATCATCCAAGGGTGTGCAATTTAGGACTACAAAATAATAAATGCATAATAACAGATGCAAAACAACTCAAAATTGCACCAAAACTTAACAAAATGCATAAAATCTATTATAGAATATATATATGCAAAAATAGAAGAGAAATTATGCTCCAATTTGTGGTCATATTAGGGTGAGCCATTTAGGACTATCACAATTTGGGGACTATCCTAGGGTGGGATGCCCACAAAATCTGGTGGTTTTTGCCACCAATTCCTCTAGGATTGGGTCTAAATTACTCCTAGGGATGTAATAAAATTTTGGGATCTGATCCACTTAAATGGGTCAGTTTTGTAAATAAATTGCACATTTTTGAATCACTTGAAAACCTCCTTCGCTCAATGGGGATCTCAAGGGAAAACATGTAGTGAACTAGGGATAAATCTTGGCAGCACTTCGTGGTGAAATATTGCAAAGAATTCTCTCTAAAATTGTATGGGATGGATCCACTTTGTAGCACAAGAGGGCATATGGTCAAATGGGCACGCGAGACCATGTGAGTCACGTGCCACCATTTGTCCAAATATTGCCATACGAAATGACATGTGAAAGGTGACTTTAACTGAACTCACAGGGTTAAAATAATATGATGATGAGTCAATCATGGAATATGGCAATAGGTTGTGAACACTTATTGCTAATCTACCATACCTACTCCCCATGTCTAATCTGACTCACATGTTTGCTAAAAGCTGCCTGAAGCCAATTTCCTTGCTACTGCAACTCCAACAGTACCCAACTCTTGAAGATGCTCTATCATAGGCTAGAAAAATCAAAGACATTAAAATTCAAGAATGGGAAATTGGGAAACCTCACAAGAAGAAATGAACTAAGAACACTAAGAACAACCTGGTGCAACCAAAACTGACAATAGTCAACCAAGTTTCTATCAGTATTCTAGGGCCTATGCAACCAACACCACCTCAGAAGCCCAACTATCAGGCCATATTTGGAAAATAAAAAAACAACAATAAAAAAATCAAGGGCAAAACCAAAAACGTCACCCTAAGCAATAATTTACGTCCATTTTTGAGTCCATGGACTATTTATTTGAGTGCCTTTGTGCAGCTAAGGCAATTAATCTACTTGAAAGTCGACCTATAGATCTGAATGCACCAAAGCCCCAAAGATATCATGAAGACCTATATTACAAGTATCATAGGAAAAATAGGCATGACGTGTAGATGTGCTACAGATTCAAACACCTAGAATAAGACATGATCGATAGGAACAATATTCAGGTTGATAACCCTATTGCACCAAACAATAAAAAATGGGTATTTTTAAATACCCATTGCCTACTCATGAGGAGCAGGAAAAGCTAGCACCACAAGTGAACAAGGTCCGTCTGGCACCCCCTAAACAAGGGTTCATCATAATGGTCAACATTGTGACTAGGAATAAGCATTACCTGAGTCAAGTCGCACCATATACAACTTCAAGTGATATTTATTCAATGTCACAACCTCTAACACTTCCAGTGCAAAACCTTCCACCTCATCTAGTGGTCACAATAAAGACCAAGCTTACTCATAGCTTGCAAAAAACATCACCTCAAATTTCCATCTATGAGCTTATTCAAGAGTCTCCACCTCATTGAGAAGATCTCATGGAGATCCTCAAGTCGATTGAGCTATAGTACCAAGAGTCTAACTCCTTTAATAATTTTTTGGGGCATGTTCGATAATGCACAAAACTAGTAATCACCTTTCATGAGCATGAACTCAAGCCAACACCAAATGACATGGTGGATCCTCCCTTGCACATCATTGCATGTGTAAATGGAACACCTTGCAAGAGAGTTCTGATTGATACTAGTTCTTCCTCCAACAATATAATCACCACAACTACTCTCAAACATCTAGGGATTCCAAAATCCCACATTTTCACATCCACGTATACCCTTAAAGCATTTAATGATGCTCTATGCTCAATGGTTGGTACCATAGTATTACCTATTCAACATCGTGTCACATCCTAGAGGGATAAATGGCCTACAATATCTTGTTGAACAAACCCTGGATTAGGGACATGAAGTGTGTGTCATCTATAGCTCACCAATTTTTGAAGTACACTTATGAAGGGCAAGTACATGTTGTATTTACAAAACTTGAGCCCTTAAAATACTACAACTTGGTGCAGCAACTCCCCAAGTCGACCTTACCATCAATCCATCTAGACTTCCAATCGAATACATCCAACCAAGGTTTGATTCTTTCATTGCCACTTTCCATTAATCCATTGCCATCTTATTCCATACCATCCTCATCATAGGCACCCCCATATATAACTTCGTCATTGTTGAATACTTCATAGAGGAACATGAGGAAGAGGCCTATTGACGAGATACCTCTAATCATATCTACCATCTCCACAGAAGATATTCCTAGTTCAAAAAATGTGGAACCACCTCATATGGTAAAAATTGAATCAACTCAAGCCTTGTTTCCGTCTCATCCATATCTACCACCACAAGTCACAGTTCATCTAGCTACCACTAGCTTAGGAGAATACCTGGTAAGGAATATCACAACAACTCCTACCATTGAGATAGTGCAAAACATGGGTCGACCTTGTCTTCCCATAGGTGTCATCATACCTCTAGCCTTACCCCCTAATCAAATAAAATTTATTTATGGGGGTCTTGACTATGGCATAGAACCATATCAACAACAAGAAGAGGATGAAGAACCCCTTTATGAGAATATTAATTACATGTCCAATCCTAAATTTGCCATGAAATATCTCCATCTCTATAATTTGCATGGCTATTGTTTGGGGTTGTATGAAAAAGGTACTCACATTCCTTACCAACCACAATATCAAATACCATATGATAAGTCTGGTTTAGGACACAACAAGCCTATGCCTCTCAATTTACTCACTAATAGTTTAGAGCACATGAGTTTGAACTATAGGGATGAGCTTGCACATGATACCTACATCAATCCTAATCATGTCCATTATTTGGGCGATTACTTCCCTACAACTATGATAGATCAAGAGATATCTCGTGGTTTCACCTGATCTTACAAAGTAGGTGAAAGTTCACATACTCTTCCACACAATAGTGAGGAAGATGATCAAGGTCCTCCCTATGAATGGATAACTGATGATGAGTCAGATTATGAAGTAACACCTAGCGAATCTTCTAGTTCTTATGGGGAATATGCACAGATAGTCTCTTTGGATGATGAAGATGAATTTTATCTATGTGTCTTTCCATTATCACATCCTATTTGGTGACAAATCCTACCCTTAGAAGAGAAAGCTTGTCCACCTCTGTACTGACCACCTCTGGTCATTTTGCTTCCACTACAACCACCTCCACAAGTCTTGCAACAACTTGTTATCAATAGACCCCATAAAATACCTAGAGGAGATCATTCGTCCATCAACATGATTTCCATAGATCTTTTTGTAGCCCTGCATGATATGAATAATCCATCAAAGCCACCGCACCTCGACCTGGAGGTAATCAAATTTGATCAAGGAGATTCTCCATCATCTCCTTCTGAATATTGGCCTTGGGATGAAATGTTACAACTATTTCATTTTTTCCAATATCTACTCAATATGTCTCTCACGTTGAGGTTGAGCTTGAATTTTTAATCGATGACATAAACCTAGATGACAACATTCATTTGATCCCCACTCCACACCATTTGGAAGGGGGGTCTCATATGTCAATTGAGCCAACAATTGATAGTGATATCGGCTTAGATCCTAAAAATTATCAATTCATCAAGTTAGGGGAAGGCTTGTCCCTCATTGAGCAAGCTTATTTCATAGCTCTTCTCAAAGAGAATAAGGAATATTTTGCGTGGTCTTACAAAGATATACTAGGACTAGATCTAAATTTAGTCATGCATAATTTGGTGATTGACACAATGCAAAATTTGTTAAGCAAAAGCTTCACAAAATGTATCCAATAGTATCCTTAATGGTGAAAGATGATCTATAAAATATGATGGATGCCAAGTTCATTATATCAATGGATTATCTACCATGACTTTCCAATATGGTTCTTGACAAGAAACTTGAAGGGAGGATTCGTATTTGCATAGAATTTTGTGATCTAAATAAAGCAAGTCCTAAGGATGAATTCCCATTGCCAAACATAGATTCCCTGGTAGATGCCATAGTAGGCCACGAGATGTTATCCCTGATGGACAGTTTCTCTGGATACAACCAAATTTGTATTAATCTAGAGGACCAAATAAAAATGGTGTTCACAATGCCTTGGGAGACATTTTTTATAAGGTCATGCCTTTTGGCCTTAAAAACATTGGTGCTACCTACCAACGAGATATTACTTACATCTTCCTCACTAATCATACATCTAATCAAAACATCTAATCATACATTTATTAGCTAGCTAGTGCATGTCATCATTACATTGTATACATATAACATATTCACATCATTAATAGGTATTACATCCATTAATGCATCCATAAATCATAACACATAATGCATCTAATGGTCCAAAATTACACAATTGCAAATCACACAAATATTTTTAAACATCAATTGGGGCATTATTGGTATCATACCTCCCCTAATAAGTAATCAAACAGTTAAGCAATCAACCTCAAAAATCCCCAAAGGTATCCATAAACCCTTTGGTCACCCAAAATGTCCCAAAGGTATCCATAAACCCTTTGGTCACCCAAAAATCCCCAAAGGTACCCATAAACCCTTTGGTCACCCAAAAATACCCAAAGGTACCCATAAACCCTTTGGTCACCCAAAAATCCCCAAAGGTACCCATAAACCCTTTGGTCACCCAAAAATCCCCAAAGGTATCCATAAACCCTTTGGTCACCCAAAAATCCCCAAAGGTATCCATAAATTCTTTGGTCACCCAAAAAGCCCCAAAGGTACCCATAAACCCTTTGGTCATCCAAAAATCCCCAAAGGTATCCATAAACCCTTTGGTCACCCAAAATGCCCCAAAGGTATTCATAAACCGTTTGGTCACCCAAAAAGCCCCAAAGGTATCCATAAATCCTTTGATCACCCAAAATTCCCCAATGACATCCACTAAGCCCATTGGTCATAATAACATATATAATCTAAATTAAAATTTGATAACTTAATCAATTTAAATACTTTGGTCACCAAAAATGCCCCAATGACATCCACTAAGTCCATTGGTCATAATAACATGTATAATCCAAATCAAAATTTGATAACTTATCAATTTAATCATGTTCCTCTTACGAATCATTACCGAAGATAATCATGCACCCTCCTTGCTTGGGGAAAATAAGCAAAAGATCAAAAGAAATTCAAGCAAACCAGTAATCTTATCTCCTAATCGCTATCAAGGCTAGGATTTGACTTAAACTTATCTTCTAATCACCATAAAGGCTAGGATTTGACTTAAGTTTAACTCCTAATCGCCATCAAGGCTAGGATTTGACTTAATGTTTTCTCCTAATCACCATAAAGGCTAGGATTTGACTTAAGCCTTGTCTCCTAATCACCATCAAGGCTAGGATTTAACTTAATATTATCTCCTAATTACTATCAAGGCTAGGATTTGACTTAATCCTATCTTCTTAAGCTTATATCCTAATTTCTGCCAAGGTTAGGATTAGACTTAAGCTTGTTTGCCAATATCCAAAATATTACCAAAATCAAGTTCCTTAACTTGTCGGAGGTAGTAATTCTGAGATGCATACCCTTTCCATGATTGGGGTATCTAACATTGATGAGGTATTCATTTCCTTTCTTCTATGAAATCTCATCAAAAATAAAAAATTCAAAAACAATTAAAACACCACAAAAACAGAAGAAAAAGCAAAGAAAAGGGCCTAAAAACCACCAAAAACATGTCAAAACTAATAAAATTCATAAAGGGTAAATCTGAAGGAACCCCAATCATGTCATGTTGGTCAAGCAACTCATCAATTTTATCACTGGTCATTCCCTCATCGACTTGTTGCTTGAGGGGGTAGTCATAACCACAACATTCATAATCAAAATCAACAATAAAATACTCAATAATGTAAATTGTGTTTGTCCAACGAATCATTGACAAAGACAATCACACCCATTCTTGGGGTAGAAAAAAAGTAAAACTTTCAATTAAACAAATTCTTGGAATTCTAGAACCATGAAGGAACATGGGCCTCATTGCTTCATGACTGAAAAAATGTCCAAGATTAAGTAAGCCTTACATGAAAGGTTGTACTTGAATCAAGTTCCTTAGCTCATCAAAAGCAAGGATTCAAGAATGCAGGCTCTTTCTATGATTGGGGCATCTAAATTTGGTTAGGCTACTAAATAACCTTAATCATTTGATATTTTATTCATCTATTTTTGGTTTACATTGTGCTGCACACAACACATCTCAAAAAGAGGTATCTATAGACACTAAAATCATATCAATCTAATTACACTACCAAGAATCAACACCATATGGTCCCCTTGGGCAACCCTCAAAGGTTAAATAGTGGTCCTAGCCACTTTTGGGAGGTTCTACCCCACTTTTGGGAATTTTTGGGCCATGTAGGCATGGTTGTCCCACCCTAGGATGACCATAATTCATGGTCGTCCCACCTAGGTATGGCCACCAATGACCATCTCTGGGTGGGATGGCCATGGTCTTGGACCCTTAAAAAGTCAAAGGTAGAACAAATGACAACCACAATCTACCATTTATCCTGCCAATTAAAGCATGCCAGTATGAGGACGCATAACTCTCATTCCAAGTAGCAAATTGGAGGCCCAAAATGGAGATTCCTTCTCCCTCCAATGCATGGACAAACTTAGACAAATGGCAACACCTGCCTTGCATGGCCTCACATGCCCATTTGACCATATGCCCTATTGGGCTATAAAGTGGATCCATTCCACCTAATTTCAGGGAGGAGTCTTTTTAATATTTTGCCATGAAGTGCTACCGAGATTTATCCCCACTTCACCGCATTTTTTCCCTTGATATATCCATCAAGCAAAGGAGGTTTTCAAGTGATTCCAAAATGTGCAACCCATTTACAAAACTGACCCATTCAAGTGAATCATATCCTAAAATTTTATGACAACACTCCTAGGAGTATCTTAGACCAAATCCTAGAGGAATCTAGTGGTAAAAACCACCAGATTTGGTGGTCGTTCCACCCCAGGACAACCCCCAAATTGTGACAGTCCTAAATGGATCACCTCGGGATGGACATAAATTTGAGAACTATTTTATTTTTGTTTTTGCATAGATCAATTATAGGGTATATTTTATGCCTTTTTTCAAGTTTTGATGCAATTTTTTGTTGTTTTGCATATGTTATTATGCATTTCTGGTTTTGCAGTCCTAAATGGCACACCCCGAGATGACCATAAATTTATGTGCAATTTATTTCTATTTTTTATTAGATTATTTCTAGAGCATGTTATATGCATGATCCTAAGTTTTGGTAGCATTTGGAATAGTTTTGAATCATCTATTATACATTTCCTCTTTCAAGCTCATTATCACATATATCTCTTTGATTGCATTTCAATCTGCACATGCTATTAAAACATCTAATTTCTCTATGTGTAGATCCAGGTATCACAACACACGAGAAAGGAGCAAAAAGTTATAACATTGATAAAACATTATTACAGAATTGAAAGCCCACTCTTCAATCATGAGTGTGAGGAAGATACTGAAAGCATGCCTTGGATTTCTGAAAGGATTTGATCCTTTGGGAATTGTAATGAATCATATCAATTGAGAGCTCTCGAGGGGACATTTTGTAACCACATATTTGGATATTGCACTAATGTAAAGATAACCACCCATTTATTTAATCTATTTATCATTTTATTCTTACTTTAATATTGCTTTCGTAGTGCTTAGATCAACATAGCAATATATGCATTTCATTTACCTATGGTAGGTGCACCATTTTTTTTGCTCTACAATTAGTACCACAAATTGTATTGTGATATATTTTGAAAGCTCAAAATGAAGTAATATTTTGATACTATTATGTAACCTTTTGGAAAATATTTTTGTAGCATAAGAATCCTCAAACTCCTAATTAAAGTTATTACAAGTGGGATGGAGAATGAATACTCACTGGTGGAAGCTAAAAAATAATTCAAATTTTGAAAATACCATTTGTAACCAAGTAGGTAAGTAATAAATATGAGCCCCAAGATTTAATATAGGACCATATTATCTATTTTTTATGGTGCATCAAAAAAGAATTCACAAGGAGTGGGAGTAGGAGGTATTTTAATGAATGACTCAAAGAGGGCATTTGTAGAATTTTATGATGGATTAGGAGCAAATTCAAATAATTTTTCTTAGTTACTGGATTTGAATAAATGACTAAAAATTGCCAAGCAAAAATAGTGGTTAGAACTAATAGTATATGGAGATTCAAAATTGGACATTGAAGAAATGAAAAGAAAGGCAAAAATACCAAATCTAGTGCTAGATATAACTCTATAGGAAAATCAAGAAATGTGTAGCCATTTCATATCCACAAGTTTTTGTAAATGTGAGAAGAAACATTAACAAAAATGCTAATTAAATTGCCAATGAAGGATTTCAGATGGAGCAAAGAAACACCAAAATAAGATATTTTGATATTGCTAAAATTGGAGTTACTAGTAAAGGTGTAGTTTTATTCACATGAGCTACAAAATAGTTTAATAGTGATATAGAAAAGTACAATAAATGTTGGTGCTACATATTTTAGTTTTACATATAATTAGAAATATCCAATGGGACTCCATGTCATTGGTGCTAAACATCACTAGTACCACACATCATTGTTACTCAACATCACATGTGTTGCATGTCAAGGGTGCTACACATCATAGGTGCTACACATAATTGGTGTTATAATATTTATGTAATTACTGTTATGTGTTATGTGTGGATTAGGATATTTACTATTTTTATTAGTAATACATATTATATATGTTAGTTATTTCACTAGTCGTAAGATAGTCTAGATCAAGAGAGAGCTTGGCTTAGATAAACAATAGCTAGATCATACCTTTTGATTTTATCTATGGTAATTGGGTAATAATTTTATATCATAAGCTTATATTTATATATATAACGAATTTAAAAAAATTCTAGCATATCTATAAAGAAATAAATCTTGTAGTAGATTATTTAGCCAATCATGGTGTTAACCTTTGTCTTGGCAAAATTGAAAATTTAGAAAGAAATTGGTGAAATGATATTTTATCTCATAAAGAAAATGATGTCAAGGATATAATTATATATATACAATAGCTTTAGTACTATGAATAATATATTTGATAACAATATAACCTAAATATGGTCTAACTAACCTAACAACAATATAATAGCTATATTATGAGTGGCCCTCAATATAAGCCACACATGACTTATTAAATAATATAAGATTTATCTCCATGAATTGTGATGGAAATTTTATGATAATAAGGTTTAACATTATATGGTTACTATATTACCATAATAGTGTGGTTCTTTAATCTATTGTAACTATAAATTTTATATGTAATAGGGTGAATTTGAGTGTATCTATCTATATGTGTGTGTATAATAGAAAATTGATTAATATTATACTAATTAAAAGATAAAATATATTTTTATTTCTATCAAGGTTAAATAAGTAAGGCTCAATTTTAAGTCTAGGTGGGTTTAAAGACCCCATATATGTGACTGGTACATGCTTGAACTCTATGTGAGTTGTCCTAGACTCACTGTAACCTAAAATTTATGGTAACTAATAAAAAATAATCCATCAAGCTAAGATTAAGTAATTTCGATAGGAGGTTCTTTATATTGGAGGTTCAAGATCAAGTTATATAGGTAAAGAGGTATATTGTGTATAAAGTGGAAAATTTACCCTATGCTAGTGTTGAGTGATAATTTTACCCAATTGCAAAATCATACTCACAATTAGGATTTTGTTAGAAAAACCCTCTCTTGCAAAGAAATTGAAATTTCTCCAAGGTTTCTTTTACTTAATGTGTGCTTGTATGTTTGTGAAAATGTGTCAAAATAAGTGCTATAATACCTTAGAGGTGCAAGTAACTATTAACAAGGGGCTTGTGTTGGTATTACCTTGATTTTCCATGCCTTTTATTATTGTCCATGAAACTTAAAAAGAAAATAAAATGTGATCTGATTGGCCCTCATATGACCATATTGGAAAGGTGATTTAGTTCATTTTATCTTGGAGTGTTTTACCTTTATTTGTTAAACTTTACTTTGAGCATAAAAGAAAAGACTAAAATCTATCTCTGAAATGTGAATCTTGAATGATGATTGGATTCATTTTATCTTGCTTTGTGAATGGATTTTATCTTGATTTGTTAAGATTTGCTTTGAGCATGAAAGAAAATAATTTAAATGACTAACTCTGAAATATAGTAGCCTTTGAAATGCCATATAAATTACCCCCTTTTAATGAAAATTTGAAATTGATTGGAATTTTAATTTTCATAAAGTGAAGCTAATTTATTGCTTGAAAACAAAAGTGCAAAGCTTGAAATTTGACTCTCCTTTAAAATGTGAAATCATGTAAAGCTTTGAAATTACAAAATTCCTTTTAAAATTCAAACTTTATGTAAAATTTCAGAATTTTGAATTTCCTTTAAAATAAAATCAAAATTGCTTAAAATAAAACTTTAAAGCTTAATCTTGGAATCCCCATATCTCTTTTTTGATTTTTTTTTTTGTATTTTTATTTTATTTGATAAAGTTAAAAAAATTGAAAAGGATAGGGTTAGAAAAATAAAATAAAATAAAACAAGTCGCTATAACTTTGAAATGTCACACAGACCCTGCAAACATTAGTATCTTGCATCAAACCAGCATTAATGTGATCAATATTCACGCAACCTAAAATTCAATGAGGTGCTATCTTCTAAGGAAAATACTACAATACATTACTAATAATAGACGAGTCTACCATTATTATGCATAAAAACTCACTAAATTTTTAATGTATTAGCAAAGAAATATTTTTAGAAATATCCAATACAAATTCAGAATACCATGCAGAAATTGGCATCCAATGGTGAAATGGAGTCCAACAACTTGGTAGGAAATACTCCAAAACAAAACCAGTTCCACAAATTATATTTTCCAACTTGTAATTCTGCTCGGAAGTCTTCGAACCTGCTTTCTTCATCTCCATGGGTATTTAAAATTCTCAAAAAGAAAAACTTATCGTTTTCTCTTCCACCCTTTCTTTTTTTTTTCCAAGCGCCTTTTGCTTTTTGTAGCCTTTTTGTTACCTCCAAATATCCATTCATTTTCTCCCTTCTATTTAGTTGTGTAACTATTTTATTTGTAATGCCTTTTATCATTACTATTCATCATAAATATATTACCACTTATCATTCTGTCGAGCGAAAGTCTAGTGATAACCGTAGGTGACTTCTATTAAAACCTTCCTTGCATGTATTATAGCCTAAACACAATGTAGATGACATGATATTTATTATACGTGGCCATGTATTTAAAGCACATGTTGGGTCAAACATAATTTTGTTTCATCGATCTTTGTCCCTTTAGCCATATCCTTCCTCGTCAAGGATGTTTGGTTAATAATTGTGTACTTGCATGTCACCACGATTCAGTATCTCAATTGGAGACCCAACGACATGCGCTCGAGGCTTAGTAGACTATAATGGAGATGGTCCATATCACTTCTTGAGGGTAGCATAAACCTCCACATGGTGTCTTATTGCTCTAAATTGAACACCCACTCCCCGCTGGTTGACATACTAGCTCACATCCACGTCCTCATTGGCAGGTGTGTTAAAATCCATGTTAATTTTGTTGACCTTCTTAGTGCTACCAATGTAACTGCCTTTTCTTTGATTCTATGCAATCCCCGTGTATGTTAGCCCAATGGGATACTATTTAACACATCAAAATACATGCAAGGAATATCCGTAGCAGTTGTAAAATTTTGCATGGCTATATTTGAGGGATCACCTGATTTAATTTCTAATCTTAAAAAATGCTAATCTCATCAGAGTTTCCAAGTTTATGTCCATTTCAGTGGTGAAATAATTCAAATACTCTTTAATTCTTTGTTGTGCAACCTCCATACAAAGTGATGTTGTGTTTCTCCATTCCTGTAACAATCTGCATGTATATAAGCTATCAATATTCTCTAACCTCTATCCACGCTATCATTCTCTATGTGCACATCATCTCATAGGAGTAGTGGTACCCCATTGAACCATAAGACGCTGCTATATCCCTTCAAAATAACTCCCTATCTATGTTGGTGGTTTATAGTTAAATATTTGACCACCCTTGCTTAATCACAACATGCATGGGATAAGTCCCCTTCGAATGAGCAAATATGAACATCAACATGATGATATTTGAAGGTATACAAGACCACCTTTCATGATCATGTGATGAAAATAAGACTGACTCACACGGCTACCTCATTGCATATCACTCATGTTCTAGAACACTCCTACAAATGCATACACATTTTCACTTAATTTCTCAAAAGAAACGATGAAGAGAGCCTTATCTCTACTGGTAGCGATCATCGATGTCATGAATTACCGTAAACATTATATTATCATCTCATGTCATGGCCATGAACTTATTATTTAACAACTTCACCAACATCTTAACTTGCTATTGAGTCCAAGAGATAACCATACACATAATGTTGCCTTTGCCAATATTAATCCTTGGAAAATCCACTATCGATTCAGATTATTTCTCATGTGAAACCTCTCCTACACCTAAAAATAGCTCTTACTGAATGAAGCAGGTTATCTTTATGACACATTCAAAGAAAATAGGTTCAATCATTACCCAAGATTTTTTTTAGCCATATAATTTATCTTGTCTATCATTTACACCAAGAGACTACCTAGTTCTCATCTCTGTCTACCCTAGAATTCTTTGGATATCCTCATGCTTGTATATTCACTAAACTGTTTGATCGATGTCTTGTCATAATATTTATTATCAATATCTAAGTCCATGTTCACAACCATGTCATCAATCTAGGCCAACCTACATTTGTCCAAACATAAAATACCATCTATGAATTGTGTCTCCCGGTAAAATGGTCCTCCTTTCATGCATCTCCAATTGTCTAGGTCATAGTGTCCCTGTCCACTGCATCCCATATTGGGTTATTGCTATGTCACCCCTATGGTTATCCTTGACAATGATCCATCGCACCAGGTCCACGAGGACGACTACATTATCTTCATGAGAAAAAATCCCATGGTGATTAACCTACGTACATACATATTTAAGATCATTAAATATTAAGATCATATATATATAAATGAAGGGATTTTTTTTTCGATACCCTTTTATAAAAGCAACATATATTATCCCACTATATTTATAAATTATTATTTTTCTCAATATTATATATTTAGTTCAATACCCTTCTTTTAAAGGAACGTTAAAGAGTAATGAGAATAATAAACATGAAACACTTATTATTATTATTATTATTATTATTCTTTTTATTAAGGTGTGGTTTAATTCCAACACTTGAATTGATTTAATTTCAAAATGTTAAAATTAACCAAAATCTAAAAACCCTAACCACCACCCAAGATATTTTGCACTAAATGAAAGGAAGACATTAACCAACAATGAGATTTGGAATCTGCATTGCAAAGTCATAAATGGGACCTATCAAAATATTATCACTCAAAGAAGACCAAAATTCTCAAAAACCAAAATTTTAAGGTGGGTCCCCAAATTGGGGCAAGTTGTGCCACGGCCACAACAAATGGTGACTCTGGTAGGAAATGCTCCTGAGCATTTGAGATGAAGAACCCAATATGAAAACCAAAGAAACCAAAGATCAGTGAAATAAGTATTATTTAACAATATCCAAAGAAGATGGAGGTAGATAACTTCACATGTAAACAAATAAAATATTTGCATTTGCTTAGTGTGTGAATGGTGATTCATTTTGCATTCTTGAAACAATCAAGATGCCATTATTTGATTTATATTTAGGCTATAAAGTATCAATCATTAAAATATGTACCTCTGCATTACTCCATTGGCAACCAAGAATCCATAGCCCTAGTGGATATGACCTTGATATATTCTACACCATACTCTAATACCATTCAGGCATCTATATCCCTGGTAGAGATTATACAAACCACCCAGGCATTAGATTAATTTTACGTTTACCTCTTTTTATAGATATTGTTCCACTGCTAGTCAGGTGTCTATAGCTCTTGTGGAGATGACCTAAGCCTCTTAATTGATTTGGATTTTTCTATCCTTTTTTTATTGAGCATTGTACTGCTTTGCAAAATTCACCTACCACTTGGGTTAGAGACAATTCAAGGCTAGAGATGGAGTGTGTTAGAGTTTTGCCTTAATTTGCAAACCAAAATGACTTTATCTTTCAAAATTTCAAGAATACCCCTTTAATATGTGAGTTATATGTGGAGTTTTAATGAAATGCTTCATTGTTCCACCTTCCACCATCTTAGTACAAAATATAAGAATGATCACTAAGTAATTTCATCCCCATTTTCTTCAACTTCACTTGATTCTAAACTATGCACTACACCCTACATGAAAAAGAAACATTGTCAACAAAGAAGCTAGGAGTTAGTAGCTATCACCCAAAAATACCTCAATTGGAGGGACCAACCTAAAGCACTTGAAAATAAACTTGATCCTAACCTAATAAAAATTGACAAGAAAGAAAATAGAAAAATCTTGCAAAAATGGGATTATCCACAAAAATACTACACCAAGAAAATCTAAAAGCGAAAGCATGATAACCCAAGAGCTATATACAATAATATACAATATGATGCCAAATTTTGATTGTCATTTCCCTATATCCCAAACACGATTACCACAATTTAAAATATATCCATTCTGATAGGCATGCAAGGCTTTATAGGTATCTAGTCCTAATAATATTAGGCTAAACAATACAAAGGATCTGATTTTACCTCTCTCACACCATCAATTTAATTCAATCCTATCACTATCATATTTGAAATTTGACCCGTTAGACTCATGACTCCACAAATAGTTTTGAATCATTTTGTGTATATTGTGTGTGATGTTTATTATTGAATTTACATCTTCAATCATCATTTCAACTATCATGGTGTGAATTCCCATCTTCAATTTATTATTCAAAATGTTATCCTCCTTATCTTGATTAGACATGAGTTCTTCCAAACTTGACCCTATTTTTGAAAATTTGATTGCCTAGCCACTATTCATAGTTTTAGACCAATAATAATTACACAAGTTACAAGAATCTATGATATCTAGCATATGAGGATCAATATAACTTTGTACCCCAGGCTTAATAGTCAATTGTTTATGGACTTGATTTAGTAACTCAAAAACATCTACTTTTGTCTTGTTCAACATAACAACATTATTATTGGTGTGAGCAATAATAAACTCTAATCCTTTGTTAACCACGAATGGCATTTCATTATCAACAACATTTGAATCTAAAATGCAATCATGTAAAATTTTACCTAGAATTCAAGTGGTTGAAAAAAAAGGTTGAGATTCTACCTTTTGAACCTTTTCATTTACCAAGATTTGATGAGCCTTTGTAATTTATTATTTTTCTTTCTCTTCTTCATCTTCATCCTATTGTAACCGTTGGTCTTCGTCAATAACCTGATTTTACAAAATGTCATAATAAGTCATAAAATTGAAAATATGTCCATCATCTTCAAACAATAATTCCAATTGGTCATTTTTAAACAACACATCCCGTGGGTTAGGAGACATTTTAAGTAAGAAATCTTCCTGATCAACCACTTGACCGATATTTTCTGTTAGGTCTTCAACAATATCATATTTAAATATTTTATGTTATGAAGTTTTCCTTATTTCAAACCATGGTGAACTATCTTCTAACTGCATAGAAATTTTAGAATGTCTATGTGAGATAGAGACCTCAATGTCCTGCATGTCAAGTGAGATGAGTATTTCTTCACAAGGTTTAACAGAAACAAATGATTCCTCATTTTTATTTTGAAAATTATACTCATTATCTTCTTGGAACCAATGATGACACTATATTTTCTTCTATGTAATCTTCAGACTCATTTATAGTTTCACATTTATTCACTTTTGATGGTTCGTGGGTTTCTAAAATTGAGTCAATCCCTGTACTTGGACTAACTTGATTGCCCCAATCCTCATTTATGAAAAATAACTCTAAGAACATCATTTCCTTTTGGTCATTATTTGAAACATGTTGAATTTCTTGACCATCCATTTTAACGATTTCATCTAGGTTTCTAGAGGGTCCTGACTTGTCATATATTTCTTTGCTAGTCATGTCTAGACCTTCTCCATTATTCGAGAGAGTATCAAATTGAATATCATTGAAATTCATATCATGAACATGATTTGTAGGATGATTTGGAAGTGTACTTAGAGGCTTTTGTAATTGAACCATATATCTACTAAGCTATTGGACAAGCCTTCGTAGATCTTTTACCTCCAAATCAAGCTCATTCGGTTGAATAGTAGTAGTGGTGGGATTAGTTGAATTCCAGACACATGGAATGTTTTGATTTAGTACCACATTTTAATTTTAAATTTTTTGATCTTGTAAGGTGTTTTGACCTTGAAAATTTGGATTTTGAAGTGAATTCAAGCTCTATGTGGGTGTTAGTATCAAGAATGCATTCAAGGCTTGAGAGTTCATTATTGACTCCATGAGTGGTCAATTGGTTCTCTAACCGTAATGGAGTGGTTGGATGGATATATGTATTCGAATAAGTGAGTGTCAGCGGATAAGTGAGCATGGTAGGGTAAAACTGATTGTAAGGAAAAACATTCAACATTAAATTCTATTGTTCCAATGCCTGGTTTATCATTAGGATTTGATTGTAAGCCCCTAGCTATCCTCCCATAGGTAATTTCTCCATCCCAAAACCTTGTGGCATTAGTTTTTGTTCTACAGTCATGTCCTCTATGTAGGATAAAGTAAGAGTGGTGACCAAAGGATTTGTCCTAGTGAACATGGCGGTCAAGTGATCCAATGCCCCAAAGTATATCTGAAGAGTAGTGTTGAGTGGTGTTTTAACCCGATTGTGAAAACACACTCTCCTGTAGGATCCGAGTCCCAAATCCTCTGCTTGCAAAGAAAAACGATTTCTCCAAGGTTCTTATTATGCTAATTATTGATTATCAAGGATGCTGTTTAAAATGAAATGCTAAGAACACCTTAGGGTTTGCAAGTGGATGTTAATAAGGGGCACTGTGGTTTATTTAATTTTGAACTTTCAATGGACTCAAAATGAATAAAATCTGTTTTAACCTTTAATTCTGATGGATTTTCAGTGATTTATTCAAACACAGTAATTAAACTGCTGAAAATAAAATATGGATTTGAAAAGCAAAGACAAAAGTAAATAAAAGTAACAATAAGAATAGATTACAGTCGTAAAGTCGTCATTAATCCGATGAAACCGAAGATACTGAGGCTTTCTACATGCAACCTAACCTAATGAACCCGCACTTTCACACAATCCAAATAGGCCAAGTGTAGTCTCGAGGGTTTCTGTGGTAATTCTAAAAAACAGGCATTCGCATGAAGCAACCAAGAGATCTTGCATTAACTTCACCTAAAAACCTAAGAAATCTGGAAGGGAAAGATAGACATTAAATCATGCATGCAAAAGTAACTCCTTCTTTCTCATCCAAAAGATGCCAACTCTCTGTATTTTGTATTTAAATGATATCTCGATTACATTCAAAAATGTTCCAGGTGTAAAAGAAAATCCCAGAACAAAAAGAAGGAAATTGCCCAAGTACGGGCCTGTAATAGCACAAAGCTCTCGTCTCTCGCAACTCCGTATTCGACAATTTCCAACCCCTTCTTCGATTTGCAATTCTGGTCTTATAATGTTTGACGCGGCTCTTCGATCTTCTCTCGTCGCTTCATTTCACCTTCCCGCACATGACCCCTCAAATTCCTGCTTTTTCCCGCTTTGATTCACGCTCAAATTTGAAAACGCTTCGAAATTCATCTCTGCATGTAACGCCTCTGCAAGTTTGACACCTGTGCGCCACGTGTCCTGCTTTTCCTGCGTCCTGTGTAACGCTTACTACAAAAAAATGACAAAACTGCAAGTCTGCCCGTTCATCTTCTTAGCCGCGATATGGCGACATGTCACGAAATCGCGACATGTCGCGATATCGCTACATGCTTCCCGGCCGTACGCCTTCATCAGCTCCCCGTAGCGATGTCGCGACCGTTTTTCATTTGTCTACCTCCGACAACTTCTCGTAGCGATATCGCTACCCTTTTAACATTTTGAGCCCTCCTCTTCGAATGGTAGCGATATCGCTACCACTTTCTAACTTTGAGCCCTTTTCAAAATGTGGTAGCGATATCGCTACCACCTTGGCCTTGCAACGTCCCTTTGAAATGTGGTAGCGATTCGCTACCACTTTCGTTTCAAGCCTTCTCCTTGGGACATGGTAGCGATTCGCTACCATTTTTGTTTCAAGCCCTCTCTCACTAAACTTGTAGCGCTATCGCCACCCTCTGACTTTGAGACGGCCTTTATGAAATTTGTAGCGATATCGCTACCGTTTTGAACTTTGAGTCTTCTTTCCGCAAGGCGTAGCGAAATCGCTACCGTTTCTCTGTCGGGCCTGATTTTCAATTTCCGTCGCGATTTCGCGACATCATTCCTTGTACCGTACAACTATGCAAAATGCGTCGCGAAATCGCGACACCTTTATCATCCGTTTCGCGATATTCGTGTACCTTTTTCTGTTTTGTTGCCGTTGGACCGCGTTGACCGCGATTTTTCGACATGTCACGATTTCGCTACCGTTTTCGCTTGATCGCGATTTCGCGACATGTCGCGATTTCGCTACTCGTCGCGATTTCGCGACCCCTTTCTACACTTGTGCATTTTTTCTTTTTCTTCAATTTTAGCATCTGGGTCACCGAGATTCTTCTCTGCAAGCCTGCAAAAAGGTGGGTCCCCAATTTTGGGGTGTGTTGTGGATCAACCACAACAAATGGCGACTCATCGTCAAATGCTCTTGAGCATTTTAGTAAGAACCCAACCCGAAACATATCACAAACTCGCAAATACATGTTAGCACATAAGCAAAATAACAAATGCCCAAAGATCCGAAGTACATGAATCATCAGAATCATCAAGTATTAGCTCAAGGTGTGCAATGTGTTTTCATTCCCTATCATTTGAAATTGATCAACATTTCATTATTTGCATGAATGCATATATGGGATGGTGAATGATTTGTGTACCCTAATGAATGTGCAAGGAGATTTGCTTCCATAAAGGGCATGGTACTTCTTCTAATACTATGTACAAGCATTCAAGATTGCCAAACCCTCTTAGGATCCACTAGTTCATTATCTTATTGTATCCCAAAGTTGGTTATGAGTCCCTACTATCTAGAACCCATGTGCAAGTGAATGTGAAATCAGAACTTTGGGGAATCGGACTCCCAACCAACCGAGATGAGAGTTTAACCTTATCCTTACTATTCTCGATTTAGAGTTCATTACCTCACTTTAAGCAAAATAATTAAACCAGCTTATGGAAGAAATGGTCATGCTAGTCTAACCCTCTAGACAATCGCTGGTCTTGTTTTTTAGGCAAGACATGATGCCATGCATGGGCATATCTAACCCCACAATCCAAAACTTATCTCCATTTCTTTGGACCTTGGGGATGACTACCCATCCCTTGCAGAGGACAAGTAGTACGATCCTTACAATCCAAAATAAATATGAGATGGGAAAAATTTATTTATTTATTTATTTCTTGGACCTTGGGGATGACTACCCATCCTGGTTAGGGACAAGTAGTACGATCCTTACAATCCAAACCTTAGATATAAATCATTAATTTTGTTACTTAGACCTTGGGGATGACTACCCATCCTTTGCAGAGGACAAATAGTACGATCCTTACAATCCAAGACTGATTATGAAATGAGACATAATTTAGAGCTTTGGGGAATCGATTCTCAACCAACCTTTGCAGATGAGAATTTATACCCTATCCTTACTACTCCATGATGGGATCAAATCAAAGCTTTGGGGAATTGGATTCTCAACCTAAGTTCGATGAGAATTTAACCCAATCCTTACTACTCTATTTTAGGCTTTAGGCTTAATGGAAGTGGTTAAAACCACTGCTTTAAGGATCATGTTGCATAATAGGATAGACATGAATAACTTCTTTCGCCCAACCTTTTCCTCCAAGTTAGGTTTTGATCATTTTGCTCAAGATCCTTTTTAATTTATGAGACGTGCTTGGTTCTAGATATCTCAAGACTCAGTTTCCAACCTTAGGAGCTACTTACATTTATGTTATAACATAACCCTAAGAGAATTTGACGTACTTTCATGGCTTGTACATAAGATGCATATGTAACTAAAATGAAATGTATGTGAGGTGAGATGGAATATGAATGCCTTATCTTTGCAAATGAAATGATATGTCATGCAAAACTGATTTTTTCATGTATCACAAAATCAAACAATATAACTTAATATGCTTATGTTACTTGGTGGAGCCTTTACAAGATAATTCCAATATTTCATATTCTCCTAACCTTAAGCATAAGTTGGCATCTCAATTTATTTATTTTTGTTTTATTTTTTTTTTTTTTATCAAAATTAACAACATGACAATTGAAATCAAATCCACAACCAAAATCCTAGCTAAGCTAACAATCCTAAATCAAACAAAATCTGAAAATCCTAAACAATGAAACAAGATCTGAAAATCCCACCAAAATCAAAGAATGATATGAAAGTCCCACAACCTAAGGGCTAAAATAATGTTTTAAAATCTGCCCATTAACCGGCAGCGTGAAATATTTCCCTTCTAAGGTTTTTAGCCTGAAGGTATTCTTCCCAAGAATCTCTGAAATCTGATATGGGCCTAACCAAAGACAATCAAACTTTTGATGGTTTCCTTTTTCCTCATGTCTTTTGTCCCATAGTAATACTAAATCTGAAATTCTGAATGATTTAACTTTGGCCCTTCTGTCAAACCACCTCTTGATTACTTCCTGGTGTTTATTCATGTGATTCATGGCCTCTTCTCTCTTTTCATCAAGGTGCAATAACCGGCTCAACCTGGCTTCAACTTGATCATCCGTCCCCAAGTACTCTTGTATGAAATGTAAGGTCCGCAACTTCAAATTTGCTGGAAATATCGGGTCTTGCCCATAGACCAAATGATAGGGAGTATTCCCTATGGATTCTTTCACTGTCCTATCTCGCCCAAAGGGCAAACTTTAGTTGATCGTGCCATCCCGAGGGTTCTTTTCCAAAGAACTTCTTAATAGTATTCAACAAATTCTTATTTGAAGACTCGGCCAACCCATTTCCTTGAGGATAGTAATTGGATGCAAATTTCAAGCTCACTTTATTATCATATGCCCAACTCGCAAATTGTGTGGAAATGAAAGCTTTACCATTGTCACTGATAATAGAGTCGGGCATCCCAAATCTTGTTATAATTTGATCCTCAAGAAATTTAATCACAACATCTCGTGGTGGCATGTTTAGTAGGAATCGCCTCCGTCCACCTTGTACAATAGTCTCGTAGTTGTCAAAATGAATTTGTGAGAATCAGAAGAATTTGGGTTAATAACCCCGATAAAATCCAGTCCCCACTGTGCAAACGGTCTCATTTCGACTACAGGCTGCAACGGCATGGCTGCATTTCTTTCTCTATTTGCAGCCACTTGACAGATGTGACAAGATCGCACATGAGCATGCGCATCCTTGAATATATGAGGCCAGTAATATCCTGCTCTCAGGATTTGATGTGTCGTAGCATTGGCTGCACCATGACCAGCTCCATGCTTGCCATGAAATTCTTGCAACACCCTCGGCGGCTTCATCTTTGCTCAAGCATCTCGTAGATACCTTCATGATTTTTCCCGTAAAGCACACCCGACTTTATCGGATAGTTAACAGATTTAAGCCTTAAAGCTCTCATCTGTGTTGAATTCAAATTAGAAGGGCACTTACCACCAATAAAAATTGCACAATATCAACATACCACTCCTCCTTAGCCATGTATTCTCGTATTTGAGCATTGACCTGTTATTTGCGGATCATTTTCTGCGATCGCCTTTGCCAATCCTTGTCCTCGAACTAGTTTCATTGGTTGGATTTCGAGATCAAATTCTTGGATGGTCGAAATCCATTTTCCTCTCTTCTCACCTAGTTCATTCTGTAAAAACATGGTCTTGACAGCAGAATCGGGCACGATGGCGATAATTCTACTGTGCACTATGTAGTGCCTAAATTTTTTCACAGTTTTAAAAAGTGCATACATTTGCTTATCAAGGATTGAATACCTTAATTGAGCATCTTTTAGAGGGGCACTTAAAAATGCAATGGGCTTTTCGGCACTATCCTCACCTTTTTGGGTTAAGACACTCGCAAAGGAGTGTTCCGATGCAAAAGCATAAATGTAAAAAGGCTTGGAATAGTCTGGGCTTATCAAGACCGGGGCTTTGGAAATGGCATCTTTGATATTCTGGAAAGCCACTCTACTTTCCTCGTTCCACCTTACATCCACATCTTTCTTGAGCATCTGGTTCAGAGGTTTAGCTATCTCAAAGAAAGCTAGAGATGAACTTCCTCACAAAATTGACTTGCCCAAAGAAAGACCTCAATTCTTTTTTACTGCTCGGGAGAGGTAGGTCTTGGATAGCTTGTATCCTTTCTGGGTCGATGGATATTCCCTCCTTTGAAATAATGTGACCCAGCAATTTCCCTTCCGTCACTCCAAAAATGCATTTTTTGGGATTTAATGAAATTCCATGTTCTCTGCATCTTTGAAGCACTTTCTTTAAATCTTTAACATGATCCTCTCTTCTCTTCGAGAAAACTAGGGATATCATCCACATACACGATGATGCATTTGCCTATTAGTCCTTTGAATGCGTAATCCATGGCGCGTTGAAAAGTTGCACCAACGTTTAACAGTCCGAACGACATTCTCTTATATGCAAATGTCCCCCACTTGGTAGTGAAGGCTGTTTTCATCCCGTCATCCCGGATGTATAAGAACTTGGTTGTACCTAGAATATCCATCGAGAAAGGACATCATTTCAGATCCATTTACCATTTGCAGAATTTCATCGATTGATGGTAATGGATAATTATCTTTTTGAGAGGCTTTATTAAGATTTCGAAAATCTATGCACAGCCTAATCTCTCCACTCTTTTTTCTTACTGGAACGAGGTTGGCCACCCAGGTTGAGTGCCTAACAAGAAAAATGATTTTCGCTTCCAATAATATTTTAACCTCCTTTTCGATCAAAGGCTCCAATAGCGGGTTAACAACTCGCTGTCTTTGCCTAAAAGGCTTGGAGTCTGGCTTCAAAGGGATGGTATGCGTGATAATGTTCTCGGTTGTAAGTCTTCAGCTCATTGTAGTTCCAAGCAATACAATCTATGTAATGCTTCAAAGCTCGTATTATATTGCTCCTTTCTTCCTCTCGTACATGCCTTTGCTATGTACACCTCCTTTGGATTGTCTCGCACTCCCTGCATTAATTGAATCGCATGCATCTTTGGGGAGCGGGACTCTTTTTCTTTTCTTGTTCTTGCATTCCATGTCGAACATCTTTTCTAATGAAACCACGTCTTTAGGAATTTTGTTGGATTGATACGCAGCTTCACTTTCTTCTCGTTTCATCCTCGCCACCTTTGTTCCTCATCGATCACCCGATTTTCAAAAATACCCGAGTTTGTGACAAACTTGAAGATGTGCCCGTCACACTCAAAAACCTGGAAATTCTTCACATTATCAAGTATTGATGGACAAGGAACCAGCTCAATGGAAAACTTTTTACATCTTTTTATATCCACCGGGTTTAACATGCCCGCGACGACTGCAAGAGAGTCTGCTATTCGATTTCCTCTCCTAGAAATAAGGGCTATGTTGAATGCATCAAACTCCTCCATGAGGTTCATAACCCTAGTCCTATAAAGGCTCAGTATTTTGTCGCGGCATGTATACCGTCCTTTGATTTGCTTGACAACCAACTCGTAATCTCCCAAAACCTTCAAGCATTTAACATGTTTGCTCAATGCTAGACGTAAACCGTAGATCAATGCTTCGTATTCTCGCCACATTGTTTGTGCAAGGAAATTGCAATCAGTAGGCAGCCAATAATGGTTTACCTCCCGGACCAGCTGAGCTCGACTCCAGCCTCCCGCTCCCCGTCTAGATTTTGATCCATCAAACTTGAGCAACCACGTGTAATCCTTTTCCTCATAAGAACCACCATGACACACTTCTTCTTTAAGTTCATCAGCAGCTTTCTCAACATCAAGAGCATAGACCCCTAGGTCTGGCTCAGAAAACCGAACCTCATTCGGCTTGTTAAAATCCGTTATAATCTCCTTAATCCTCGGTTCGTTTTCCACTCGATTTGGTTAGCAATGCCCTTCCATGGCAGCCACATATGCGAGCAGTCTGTTGCAAAATAGCCATTCAACGTTTTCATCCAATCTCTCGCAAGTAACATTCCATACCTACTTGGGATGTTAACCACCAAAATGTCTACAACCTCGCTGGACCCTGGGTTCAGAATTTAATTGAATCTTGACATCATATAAGGTCCCTACTACATTTACCTCTCGAACGGTCCAATTGCAAGACCGTGCATTTGGATGAAACCGGTTGTAGACCCAAAGATTTGACATATCTCCGTAGGCATGAGGTTGCTAGTGGCTCCCGTGTCTACCAAACAGCTTATGCAAGTTCTTACCCGCAATTCTCATAGTTAATAAGAATGGCGGGACATCCCTTCTCTCCTTTCGCAAAATCAGATGGGATTCAGCTCTTTTTTCCTTCCACATCGGATCGTGAGTTCAAAGCTCTTATCAACGCCTCCTTTTGACCAGGCAATTTAGCTGCGTCCAGGAATGAAAGGCTAGATTTGGACTTCTTCATATCCTCCACTACGTCATAATTTGGTTTTTCGAATTTGACTGCCTTCTCGGACGTCATTAGACATTTCTCTTCCGAGTGGAGGGGGAGGGTTGTTACTTGCCTTTGTATCTCGGAGGAAGAATAGAACCGTTTGGAGGTTTTGATGAGGTTTTAGGGGCTTTAGACTTACTCCTCAAATGGTACCCATGAGTCCCCTTTCTGAAATCTCGAAAAGCTTGCACCTCCCGTTCCAAAACTTCGTCTTCTTCCTCCTCGCTCTCACCCTCTTGGTGATATACCGTTTCCATCACCATAATATTTTCATCTTGCCGATACGATGGATCCTCATTTGATACCAGCTCCAAATCATCAACTTGTGCTCGAAGACAATGAGTGTATCTAGCGATCTCAGGACAATTCCTCTCATTGTGTTCTTTTGTGTTATGTAACCCGCACCCTCTTTCCCATGCCAAATCTGAAAGATTCAAAAGAGAATTGGATTGGCTAGGGCCTCGTGAAGCATCTAATTGATTAGCAATGGGAGCAGGAACTCCCCCATTGTTTGGCTTAGTGTTCCAGTGCCTCCCTCTATTGTTAAAATTTTGACTTGGGTGAGGGGCACGGGACTCATGCTTCTGCTGTTGAACCCTGTCATTACTTAGTTTATGCACTAGTTTCTTGAGCTCTTCGACTTCCGAAAAGACATCCTTCGATGGAACCACATTGTTGTTAACCCCCATTGGATTTGCATAATTGATGGGGTCTTGATTCCACATTTGGGTGGGGTTCTGAGGAATTGGATTCCCATATGGATTGATACCTTGAATTGGGATTGGATTCGAAACAGGAACTATGGCTTGAGGATTGACTTGACTAGTTTCCTGCGTAGTTGATTGACTGTTCTGCAAAAATGCAGGAATAGGTGGAATGGCCGTGATTGGTTGGATTGGAATGGGTGCATATGCGGGTGCTGGTGGATACGGCTACTGATATGGGAAGGCATTCATACTTGGCATTTGTGGTGCCATGAGTTGATTTGCCTCGGGGAACTTGACCATATGGAGCACACTGTCCCAACATAGGCATCTCGGGTAAACCCGTAGCCTTGCGATGTCAATTGCCGCTCAATAGTCATGGCTTCATTATAGGCCAAAGCCAGCGTGGTGACCCGAGGATTACGCCTTGCAAACATGGCTGTCATGGGGTCCAATGCCCCAAAATATATCTCGCAAAGCTACCGCAGGATCGATGGCAAAATGTCTAATTGCTCCGTTATAGTTCTTTTGGAATCTCTCGATTAAACATTCGGATTGGTTCCCCTTGGCCCCGCTTTGCATGTAATAAACCGATTGTAAATAGTTGCGGGATCTAAGGGCGACCTAAATTGATTGACAAATGCATTTTCCATTTGTGTCCAAGAGGTGATTGAACCAGCTTGGCAAGCATATATACCATTCATATGCTATTGGATCCAAGCTCATGGGGAAAAGTCTGCAGGCTACATCTTCATGCTGAAATTGCAGCCTAATTAAAACATCTCTATAGGCTTGGATATGTTCTTTCACTGTTCTTAGGCCATCTGGCTTGTATTTAGGCAGAAATATTTCAATGTTCTTGGGGATTTCATGGATATCCCCAGCAATATTCAAAGGAGTATTGTTAGCTCCATACCAAGGAGCTGCCGGAGCTTGAGCCATTTGACTCGTAATTGATGTAGACAGACCTACAATAGCATAAGAAATATTACAAACTATAGGCACACTAGGGGAAACGGATATTACCGGCGTAGGTCCACTCGACGTTCCCCGGAGAAAATAGGCCTTTTGCTACCGGAGTGCTTACGACTTGCTTGACTTTACCCTTGGGAGTACCAAGAAGGTCGTGAAAAATGGTTTCTCCGGTTGTTTGAGACCTCGGTCGCAATACGGCGTGGTGGGTCCAAACTCGCCCGAGGAAACCCTCGGCTAGTTCGAAGAAAACCCGCAACAAACACAAAAACAAGTGTTGCAGCTTTAGCCGTAAATAATTTCAGAATTAAATCAAAAACAAAATATTCGGATATAAAAATTGAAATAGATAAACCGATTCGGCCCTCCTTCTAGCGCCAATCTGCTGAGTGGTGTTTTAACCCGATTGTGAAAACACACTCTCCCGTAGGATCCGAGTCCCAAATCCTCTCGCTTGCAAAGAAAAACGATTTCTCCAAGGTTCTTATTATGCTAATTATTGATTATCAAGGATGTTGTTTAAAATGAAATGCTAAGAACACCTTAGGGTTTGCAAGTGGATGTTAACAAGGGGCACTGTGGTTTATTTAATTCTGAACTTTCAATGGACTCAAAATGAATAAAATCTGTTTTAACCTTTAATTCTGATGGATTTTCAGTGATTTATTCAAACACAGGAATTAAACTGCTGAAAATAAAATATGGGTTTGAAAAGCAAAGACAAAAGTAAATAAAAGTAACAATAAAAATAGATTACAATGTAAAGTCGTCATTAATCTGATGAAACCGAAGATACCGAGGCTTTCTACATGCAACCTAACCTAATGAACCTGCACTTCCACACAATCCAAATAGGCCAAAGCGAGTCTCGAGGGTTTCTTGGTAATTCCAGAAAATAGGTATTCGCATGAAGCAACCAAGAGATCTTGCATTAACTTCACCTAAAAACCTAAGAAATCTGGAAGGGAAAGATAGACATTAAATCATGCATGCAAAAGTAACTCCTTCTTTCTCATCCAAAAGATGCCAACTCTCCGTATTTTGTATTAAAGAATATTTTGATTACATTCAAAAATTTTCCAGTGTAAAAGAAAATCCCGTAACAAAAAGAAGGAAATTGCCCAAGTACGGGCCCATAATAGCACAAAGCTCTCGTCTCTCGCAACTCCGTATTCGGCAATTTCCAACCCCTTCTTCGATTTGCAATTCTGGTCTTATAATGTTTGACGCGGCTCTTCGATCTTCTCTCGTCGCTTCATTTCACCTTCCCGCACATGACCCCTCAAATTCCTGCTTTTTCCCGCTTTGATTCACGCTCAAATTTGAAAACGCTTCGAAATTCATCTCTCGCATGTAACGCCTCTCGCAAGTTTGACACCCGTGCGCCATGTGTCCTGCTTTTCCTGCGTCCTGTGTAACGCTTACTGCGAAAAAAATGACAAAACTGCAAGTCCGCCTGTTCACCTTCTTAGCCGCGATATGGCGACATGTCACGAAATCGCGACATGTCGCGATATCGCTACATGCTTTCCTGCCGTACGCCTTCATCAGCTCCCCGTAGCGATGTCGCGACCGTTTTTCATTTGTCTACCTCCGACAACTTCTCGTAGCGATATCGCTACCCTTTTAACATTTTGAGCCTCCTTCTTCGAATGGTAGCGATATCGCTACCACTTTCTAACTTTGAGCCCTTTTCAAAATGTGGTAGCGATTCGCTACCACTTTGGCCTTGAGTCTTTTCTTTTGAAATGTGGTAGCGATTCGCTACCACTTTCGTTTCAAGCCTTCTCCTTGGGACATGGTAGCGATTCGCTACCATTTTTGTTTCAAGCCCTCTCTCACTAAACTTGTAGCGCTATCGCTACCCTCTGACTTTGAGACTGGCCTTTATGAAATTTGTAGCGATATCGCTACCGTTTTGAACTTTGAGTCTTCTTTCCGCAAGGCGTAGCGAAATCGCTACCGTTTCTCCGTCGGGCCTGATTTTCATTTCCGTCGCGATTTCGCGACATCTTCCTTGTACCGTACAACATTGCCAAAATGCGTCGCGAAATCGCGACACCTTTCATCATCCGTACGTCTTGGCAAAACCGTCGCGATATCGCGACGTTTTCCCCTCCTTCATGCTTTGTCGCGATATCGCTACCGCTTTCTCTGTTTTGTTGCCTTGACCGGTTGACCGCGATTTTTCGACATGTCGCGATTTCGCTACCTTTTTCTCCGCGATTTCGCGACATGTCGCGATTTCGCCCACTCGTCGCGATTTCGCGACCCATTTCTACACTTGGGCATTTTCTCTCTTTCTTCAATTTTAGCATCCGGGTCACCGAGATTCTTCT
>JAQPPZ010006069.1:0-72377 GCA_028583015.1 Wollemia nobilis | reverse complement strand
AGCTTCTTGTTTATGAGTTGTCATTGATGTCAAAAGGAAATGGCATTAATGTTAAGAGGATGTGTTGGCTTCAAAGGTGGAAGATTCCAAGAGAATCCGGAGAGATTCCATTGGCAAGGGTTTTTCATTAAAACCAAGTTAAATGGTTTTTATTAAAACCAATGGAGGTTCTCTTTATTATTTATTTAATTATTATTTAAAACCCTTCAAGGTTTTAATTAATTAATTATTTAATTAATTAAGGAAGAAATTATTTTTAATTTATTAAAAATACTTAAGGGTTTTTAAACCCTTTAGAAAGAAAATTTCAATTAAATTTGAAATTACTTTTCTTTGCAGCCGACGTGTTCTAATGTCCACGTATGGACTATAAATATGAGAAGGTTCCTAAGGTTAAACACACTTGGAAAATCGAAGGCAATTAATTGGTTTGGCTGCGATCGAATGTTTTGTTTACGCTGCGAAAGAGGAGAGCTCGTGGTTTGAAAAGCTTTTGGAAAGCTTGACCGTTTATGTGGAAGGAAGTCCGTCTTGGACTTCGTAAGCCCCTTGTGGGCTAGTTGCAGTGAAGGCTGCTTTTGGGCCTTGCGTAGGTGGAGGTCTGCGTTTCGATCCCCGTAGAGGGAGCTGTGCATGGATTAGTCACATTTTTATTAAAACATGTTTTGTGCCGCAAATTTCGGATTCTTCAAGGGCAACCATTATAAGGTGTGATTATTTTCTTGATATGATTTTTGGCATTGTTTAGAATTGTTTAAAAGACATAGGAGAAATAAGGGGATATTTATTTGGTTTTATTTTTGAGATTAGTCTTTTGCTATGCTAAATTTAAAAATGGAGATATAAGGTGTAAGTTTTGGTTGTTGTGTTTTTGGCTTCTTTGGTGGTTGTTTTAAAGAAGAGGAGCTAAAAGGTGTATTAAGGAAAGTTTTTATATATGCTCATTTATCTTGGTTCTAACCCTATCTTGGTTGGAAGTTTGAGGGTTGTGTGTGGTGACAACTTTAAGGAACAATTTTCTTCTACTCCAAAAAGGTATGGGCACATTTTTGTTATGAGTATGATTGGTGTATGTTTTTCTGAAATAAGGTTGGAGTGAAAAGGTTTTCAACTAGGTTTCCTTTGGTTGGGTGTAAATCCTATTTTCTGGTTTTTTGAAGACTACTTATGCATTGTTATCCTTAAGGAGAGTTTTTGGTGAATGCATAATTTCTGGTTTGAGATAGTGGAAGCTTTGTACACTAGGGTTTATATTTGTGAGTCTAGCTACTTGCATTGAGTTGGTGGAACCCTTGGTTGGCTGTTTTGAGTTTGATGGTTGAGTTGCTTCCATAGAGGTTGTTTGATCAAGTTATTGCTTTACTTGATTCATGATATTGGGCTTACTCCATTGAGTTGATTTGAGCAAGTTATTCTTTGCATTTGGTGATATTGTGTTGGTGGTTTTTTTGTTCAAATATCTTTGGAGGGAAAAGGATTTCTACTTGTTTCCTTTTCTTGATGTTGATTGTGAAATGCTTCAAGGTTGATGTTGAGTTGAATGGTGTTGATTGACTAAACCTTGTTTGATGAGCATTGTTTTTGAAGCCCTAATTAATGGTGAAAAGAACATGAGTATCATTGTTATGTGATTCTTTGCATAGTTGGCAATTGTTGGGGTTTCATGTTCTTGAAAGAAAGCATTCTATCCTATCCATTTCAGATATTGAGTTGAGTTTTTAGATTTGAGATTGAGATTGAGCTGAGTTGATTTGAGTTGAGTTTTGAGATTGGGATTTGAGTATAGAACATATTGAGTCTCTAACAATTATCTTTATGCTTCTATGAGTTTGAAAAATCACATTGGGTCTCTAACAATTCACTTTGTGATTTCCTACTAAGAAAGTTTTTCTTGGTGAGCTTGTTGAGTTTTTGGATAGGTTCCAGTGGGGACTTGTGAGCAGTTTTTGGACAGGTTCCGGTGGGGACTTGTGAGAAATTTTTGGATAGGTTTCGGTGGGGACTTGTGAGCATATTTGGACAGGTCCTAGCAGAGGACTTGTGAGCTGAGTTTGATAGTTCTATCAGAGAACTTGAGAACAGAGGTGCATTGGTTCTATGAGAAGAACTTGAGGATAGATTTGGCAAGTCTTTGAGAAGGCTTGTATGCAAAGGATTGATTTGTTCAAGAGTTGGACAGATCTGACAGACAGAGGAAGACTTGTACTAGACCGACTGACTGTGTTTGGTAAAGGTTGTTGAGCTGCTATGGACGTGATCATAGAAGGCAGAGGTCTCTTAGGCTAAGCATTAAGGATAGGAGGTCTTTGATGGAAAGGAGTTCCACGTGCTGGCAAGAGGTAGAGGTAGTTGATCTTCTAAGGGATCATTTCCAGAGCAGAGGGGAAGGTATCTCCTTTGAGCAGAGGCTCATAAATTATGATTGGGGGAAGGTATCTCCTTTGAGCATAGGCTCATAAATTCTGATTGGGGGAAGGTATCTCCTTTGGGCCGAGGCTCATAAACATTGTAATTGGGAAGGATTCCCAAAGAAATTTGAGATAAATTTTAGAGAAAATTTTTGTGGACGTAGCCCAACCATTCTAGGTGAACCACGTTAAAATTGGTGTCACTTTGTGGATGATATTGTGCATTGCTTTGATATTGCTTTGGGTATATTGCTTTACTATTTTGAAGTATAAAGGAAAAAGTAAAAAGAGGTCTTATACTTGTTCACCCCCCTCTCGGTATAAGCTTGTGTTATTCAATTGGTATCGAAGCAAGTGCCTTCGAAAAGTTTAACGACTTGAAGGAAAAGCTAGTAAAGAACACAATGGATCATTCAAGTGGCAATGCAAGCACCTATTCTTGATGGGTCAGATTTTGGTCTTTGGAGTGCAAGGATGAAGGTTCATCTAATGGCACTTGGGAATGAGGTGATTGTAGATGAGTACACTATTCCTGAACATGGTCCTAATACTAAAGAAGAAAGGCTCCTCTATCACAGCAATTCAAAAGCAATGAATGCAATCCTGAAAGGCTTATAGAAAGCAGATATCACCAAAGTGATTCACTGCAAGACAACTAGTGAAATGTGGAAACAGTTGAAGGTGGTTCATACAAGTGATACAAATGTCAAAAAGGCCAAGTTGAGACACTTCAAAGGTATGTTTGAACAACTCAAGATGAATGATGATGAAAATATTAGTGACTACATGCTTTGTATGGATGAGGTTGTTAACTCCATGAAAGACTTAGGTCTTGAGCTGGCTGAAAATGATGTTTGTGATAAGATTTTAAGATCTCTTCCTAATAGATTTAGTGAAAATATTTTTGCTATTGAGGAAGCTAAAGATCTGGATAAGTTGAAAAAGGATGAGCTCCATAGTATACTTGCAGCATTTGAGTTGAGAACTCAAGTGAAGGTTGATGTCAAGAAAGAGGCAGATTTCAAGGCTACCAAGAATTCCAAAGGTAAATAGCTTCAAGATAGTGATGAGTCTTCTAGTGATGAAGAGGCATATTACGACAAGAAAGGCAAGTTCTCTAGAAAGCACAAAAGTATGCAAAATATAAGATGTTTCAATTGTGGAAAGTTTGGTCATTATGCTACTGACTGTATTGTTCCCAAGAATGAAAGTGATGAAGATAAACATGATTCTAAGAGCAAGGATTCTGAAAAGCACAAGCATCACAGGAAAAACAAAGATGAGCACAACAATCAAGGAAAGAGGTATTCTCACAAGCACAAGAAGAGTTTCTACCTAGACAAAACAAGTAAGTGTTCTAGTAGTGATAGTGAAAGTTCTTCAAGTGATAATGAAAATGAGATGTTGTTCATATCAGAAAAAGAGGAAGAACCAAAACATAGATTCATTATCATGAAATGTCTTAGATGTGGAAATTTTGGTCACCTTGAGGATGATTGCACAAATAATGATTTGGTTTCTAGTATGTATGAGGATGCTTCAGAAAACTATAAGGAAGATGCATGTATGGTTTTTGAAAAGGGTAGCACCTCTAGTGATAAGAAATATGAAAAAGGCTTTGATGATTCAAAAAGCAAACAAATAAAGGATCTTGAAAGTGAACTTATTAGTGCTCTTAGTGTTTTGGAAAAGGAAAGAAAGAAGAATGCTAGACTTAAGGATAAGTTAGATGAATGTTGTATGGAGAGAGATGATCTTATAGAAAGTCTTGACTTCTCTATAGCTAAGACACAAGAACTCAAGGATGAGTTAGAGTCTAAGGTTCTTGAGTATAGTGAGTTAGAATAGAAAATGGCTTCTTTGAAAGAGGAAACTAAAGAGTACAAGGATAAGCTTTACAGGTTTCAAGATAGCTCCAAAAAGGTTAAGTCACTCATCAAAGGTCAAAGAAAGACAACAGATAAAATAGGCCTTGGTTTTGTTAAGCCACACAAGGAACAAGTTGGAGAGTCTAGTAAGAGACTCCAAAAGAAAGAGAGTTCTGATGAGGAAAGTATTTCAGAAAAGGAGTCCTTGAATGATAGATGCACAGAAAACAGAATTCAGAATGAGAAGAAGTTTTCAAAACCTAAGAGGTCAATTAAAGGAAAGTTTCAAGGCAGATGTTTTGCTTGTCATAGGTTTGGTCACATGGCTTCACATTGCATGGCTCAAGTGAAGGAGGTAAATGACAGTTTCAGAAGTGCTAGTTACTTTCAAGGGTATTGCTACTCTTGTCAATAGTTTGGGCACAAGGCAGTTTATTGCAAGGCAAATAACAGGAACAGGTTTGGTCATAACAGGTTTGGCCAGAACAAGTTTGGTCAGAATAGGTGGATTCAAAGATCAGGTTTACCTCAGAGAAACAACATCGTCAAGTGTTTCAAGTGCAACAATGAGGGTCACATAATCAGACAATGTAGAGCTGAAATTCCAGAATACAAAAACAGGAACAGTGGCATGATCAGGTCCAAGGATCAAGGCATGGACAAGAACAGGGATGAGAACAAGAACAAGAACAGTGATAGGAACAGGAATATGGACAAAGAGTTCAAGAGAAGGCCCGACAAGGAAGTTATAGACGCTGATGATGATCAGTGCCTAATGGGAGTTTTACTCCCACCCAAGAATTAATCACCTCATCAGGAGGTGGGGGAGGGACTAAGCTAAGAGGCTCATTCTTAGTCTCGAGCCCCAAAGGTGACCCTTTGCCATTGATGACAAAGCGGGAGAGATTTGAGTAATGGGGAGAGCCTCAAGACAGGGGGAGTTGTTTATGTTGAGTTTCTATGTTGTTGAGAAGCATGGTTTGCCATCAATGACAAAGGGGGAGATTGTTGGCAATTTTGGGTTTGAGATCCTAGCTTCTTGTCTATGAGTTATCATTGATGTCAAAAGGAAATGGCATTAATGTTAAGAGGATGTGTTGGCTTCAAAGGTGGAAGATTCCAAGAGAATCCGGAGAGATTCCATTGGCAAGGGTTTTTCATTAAAACCAAGTTAAATGGTTTTTATTAAAACCAATGGAGGTTCTCTTTATTATTTATTTAATTATTATTTAAAACCCTTCAAGGTTTTAATTAATTAATTATTTAATTAATTAAGGGAGAAATTATTTTTAATTTATTAAAAATACTTAAGGGTTTTTAAACCCTTTAGAAAGAAAATTTTGATTAAATTCGAAATTACTTTTCTTTGCAGCTGACGTGTTCTAAAGTCCACGTATGGACTATAAATATGAGAAGGTTTCTGAGGTTAAACGCACTTGGAAAATCGAAGGCAATTAATTGGTTTGGTTACGATCGAATGTTCTGTTTACGCTGCGAAATAGTAGAGCTCGTGGTTTGAAAATCTTTCAGAAAGCTTGACCGTTTATGTGGAAGGAAGTCCGTATTGGACTTTGTAAGCTCCTTGTGGGCTAGTGGCAGCGAAGGCTGAATTTGGGCCTTGCGTAGGCAGAGGTCTACATTTCTATCCCTACGGAGGGATCTATGCATGGATTAGTCACGTTTTTATTAAAACATGTTTTGTGCCGCAAATTTCGGATTCTTCAAGGGCAGCCATTATAAGGTGTGATTATTTTCTTGATATGATTTTTTGGCATTGTTTAGCATTGTTTAAAAGACATAGGAGAAATAAGGGGATATTTCTTTGGTTGTATTTTTGATATTAGTCTTTTGCTATGCTAAATTTAAAAATGGAGATATAAGGTGTAAGTTTTGGTTGTGTTTTTGGCTTCTTTGGTGGTTGTTTTTAAAGAAGAGGAGCTAAAAGGTGTATTAAGGAAAGTTTTTATATATGCTCATTTATCTTGGTTCTAACCCTATCTTGGTTGGAATCTTGAGGGTTGTGTGTGGTGACAACTTTAAGGATCAATTTTCTTCTACTCCAAAAAGGTATGGGCACATTTTTGTTATGAGTATGATTGGTGTATGTTTTTCTAAAATAAGGTTGGAGTGAAAAAGTTTTCAACTAGGTTTCCTTTGGTTGGGTGTAAATCCTATTTTCTAGTTTTTTGAAGACTACTTATGCATTGTTATCCTTAAGGAGAGTTTTTGGTGAATGCATAATTTCGGGTTTGAGATAGTGGAAGCTTTGTGCACTAGGGTTTATATTTGTGAGTCTAGCTACTTGCATTGGGTTGGTGGAACCCTTGGTTGGCTATTTTGAGTTTGATGGTTGAGTTCCTTCCGTAGAGGTTGTTTGATCAAGTTATTGCTTTACTTGATTCATGATATTGGGCTTACTCCATTGAGTTGATTTGAGTAAGTTATTCTTTGCATTTGGTGATATTGTGTTGGTGGTTTTTTTGTTCAAATATCTTTGGAGAGAAAAGGATTTCTACTTGTTTCCTTTTCTTGATGTTGATTGTGAAATGCTTCAAGGTTGTGTTTTGAGTTGAATGGTGTTGATTGAACCTTGTTTGATGAGCATTGTTTTTGAAGCCCTAATTAATGGTGAAAATAACATGAGTATCATTGTTATGTGATTCTTTGCATAGTTGGCAATTATTGGGGTTTCATGTTCTTGAAAGAAAGCATTCTATCCTATCCATTTCAGATATTGAGTTGAGTTTTCAGATTTGAGATTGAGATTGAGATGAGTTGATTTGAGTTGAGTTTTGAGTATAGAACATATTGAGTCTCTAACAATTCTCTTTATGCTTCTATGAGTTTGATAAATCACATTGGGTCTCTAACAATTCACTTTGTGATTTCCTACTAAGAAAGTTTTTCTTGGTGAGCTTGCTGAGTTTTTGGATAGGTTCTAGTGGGGACTTGTGAGCAGTTTTTAGACAGGTTCCAGTGGGGACTTGTGAGTAGTTTTTGGATAGGTTCCAGTGGGGACTTGTGAGCATATTTGGACAGGTCCTAGCAGAGGACTTGTGAGTTGATTTTGATAGTTCTATTAGAGAACTTGAGGACAGAGGTGCATTGGTTCTATGAGAAGAACCTGAGGACAGATTTGGCAAGTCTTTGAGAAGGCTTGTATGTAGAGGATTGATTTTTTCAAGAGTTGGACAGATCTGACAGACAGAGGAAGACTTGTACTAGACCGACTAACTATGTTTGGTACAGGTTGCTGAGCTGCTGTGGATGTGATCATAGAAGGCAGAGGTCTCTTAGGCTAAGCATTGAGGACAAGAGGTCTTCGGTGGAAAGGATTTCCACGTGCTGGAAAGAGATAGAGGTAGTTGATCTTATGAGGGATAATTTCCAGAGCAGAGGAGAAGGTATCTCCTTTGAGCAGAGGCTCATAAATTATGATTGGGGGAAGGTATCTCCTTTGTGCAGAGGCTCATAAATTCTGATTGGGGGAAGGTATCTCCTTTGGTCTGAGGCTCATAAACATTGTAATTGGGAAGGATTCCCAAAGAAATTTGAGATAACTTTTAGATAAAATTTTTATGGACATAGCCTAGCCATTCTGGGTGAACCACGTTAAAATTGGTGTCACTTTGTGGATGATATTGTGCATTTCTTTGATATTGCTTTGGGTATATTGCTTTACTGTTTTGAAGTATAAAGGAAAAAGTAAAAAGAGGTCTTATACTATTCACCCCCCCATCTCAGTATAAGCTTGTGTTCTTCATTGTTTACATTTATTAAAAGAATGCATTGTTTATATACAATGAAAGAATGTAAACTAGAATATAGTATTGTTTGAATGTAGTAATTATGATCTATATGAATTTAAGATATATTAGACAAACAAGGTAATGGTTTTAATGAAATAATTATGATCTAAAGATATATGTTTAATTAACTGGAAAATCGTATATGAAAGAAGTTTTATATTTTGGGAAAATAAACTTATAAAAAGAGAGTTTTATATTCTTGTATATAGATTAATGAATTGTAATTGAAAGGAATATTTACATGCTTATTTCTATAGAAAAGAAAATTATTTAATAAATATTATAATTTTATTATTATTAATTATCAATAATTGATAGGGAATTTTTTGTGGCTTTTGGTAATTTAAGTACCTAATTAGTTAAGGTTTTTTGGGTATTTGTAAATCATCATCCACAAGTACTTCAATGAGAAGGTGCAAAAGGGCGAATATGGGCTAGGTACTATGGAGAAAAATATCACACCTTTAGTAAAAAATTGATCAAGGGTGAACAGTGCTAAAATATTTGTATCCGGCCAATCGTCAAAGTCCTAACTCCATATTTAGAAGCTAAAAACTAACCCAGCAAGGAAATATAGAAAAATAAACAAGTCTAGAGGTTGTCAGATGATTTGCACTTGATCGAAGCCTGAAGTGGTCCAAAATTTTTAACACATGCAAGAAACAAAAGGAGAAATGGGTAAGTCTAGGAAGTACCAAAATACATGCACCTGATCAAAACCTAGTGAGATACCAAATACCTGACCTACTATTAGAGGAAACCTATTTGAGAAAGGACATAATTATTGATGTAGCTGGAGGATTCACATCTAGTTAGGACCCATCATATTGTAAACTCTGCCTAGATATTGAAAACCAATCAAAGTAAATCATACTAAAATAATACAAGTTTGGAAGTTGTTAGATGATTTCTACTGGGCTGGATCTTGGGAGAGTATCAAATTTTTAGCTTACTATTGAGAGTTCATGTATGGTAGCCTAGAGGATTTGTATTTGGTCAACAAATAAAAGGGTACTGAACTCTTGCCCTGATACTAGCGAAGGCTTTGTACATGATCAAAATCTACCATGGTCCTAGATATATGATACCATGGCTTCACAGTGTATGAGTTTGGTATCTGGTTCAATCAAGTCTAGAATAGGACAACATGCACAAGGATTACCATCATATTAGGATACCTATCGAATAAGATCACCTATAAAAATAATCTCAAAGATATGGTTATGCTCATGGCCATCATGTAGGTTATAGGGTAGTTCAACTAAAAGAAATCAATGAAAATCAACAAATAAAATGTAAGTAGTAGACTCAACACTACTTAATTTGACATAGATTTTAGCTAGATCAACAAGTTATGATTAGGTAGTTGGAGCAACCATATTCCCAAACTTACATAACAACAATCCATGTCTAATATAATGATGTTTTTGTTATAAAAAAGCCTATATATACTAATATGTAGAAGGAAAATAGGTTGGCTCTTAGGATTTTATAATTCATATGTAAGAACAAAAGATTTGCATCTTAATACAAAGTGATTGTTGTTTGGCCTCTAGTTCAATTCATTTGCAGAGCATGTATGTATGGATGACTACTTCTTTCTAATTTTAGCATGTTGAATGTTCATGGTGTTTACTCTAAATTTTGAATTTATGTTGTGTTCATTCACTTGTTCTAGAATTTTTGGTCTAATAAGCTACATGATATTAAGATTAAATATTTTGTGATTGATAGTAAAATAGTCTGGTCTATTAGGTAATTGGTTGTTTAATGGCATAGTTATTCATTTCACATATGTCGTTATGTTTCTTAATCTGTACCAACGTAAGTTCTAGATTTAGGTCCTTTTATTTCTTTTAGCCCCCTTTTCCCCTCACATTTAGGAATAGTTAGCTGGGAATTCAAAATATTTGGTCTCCTTTAGATATTGGCAACTATAGTTTTTACAACTCCCTGATCATTCAATGTTGGTCAAGGTTTATGGGTGCACAACCTTTGCATTAGATAGATTCTTTGACCAATAATTTATGGCACACTTGGTGGGACCTAATTCCACTATTTTTATAAGGATCAAAGACTGGTTATTCTCTAATATTTACAAACATTTAGTTTAATCACCTAGTGACTTCGTCTACCAATACCCAAAGAATATTTTCATATCCACTTTTCTACTAAGGTGGTTGGCTGATATTTCCATATATATGATCACAAGACAAAAACCCAAAAAATTAGAGGAATCTATTGAATTTATAGAATTGTAGTTTGGAAAATTTAGAATTCATCCAAGCTTCCCACCTATTTCACCATCCTCTTTAGTCCTTATTATACATATAACCAGTACATCCAATCTGACTATTTACAATCTAACTCTGGTAGTCCATCCTCTTGCACCAACAACAATGATTATAAATAAAAATCTAAATGGCTAGAATTACCTAGCTTGGAATAATATGGGATATTTGAATTTATCAGTCCAGAATCCTATTCCATTGGTAGCTTTAAAATTATTACCAGCATATGATGGCATGGAAAAAACTACATATGAGCAATGTATTACTGTAAGGTCTGTGTCCAATTGATTAATAAGCATTGTACTACTATTTTAGGGATTTTCACTATGACCTAATAAGACAATCAAATGTATAAACATTCTTAGAAATTTTTCAAGAAGCAATAGAAGTAGAAAAGGACCTGATTGTTATAGGAAAATTACCTCTAAATTTGTGATGCCTATATATATATATATAATTCCTCCATAGCAAATGTTGATTCCTTCTCCATCAAGATATTTTCTAGAAACTACTCCTTCGATAAATTTCCCATCCTAGCCACCTTTACCAAGCCCACAACAACTTCCTAATCTACCTATAATCCCATTACTTCCAACACCTACTATTGTCCTACCATTACTATCCCTAAACCCCTAGATAGTTGCCCTTTGAGAAATAACAACAAAATTTAAGAACCTCACCAATGAAGTCATAACCATGAAGTGAAGATAAGCTAAAAGAAAATTTCAACTAAATTTTTTTGTCTGTCATAAGAGATGAAACTACCTCCACTAGCAATCCCTTAGAAAAATATAACACCATATACACCAATCAAGAGGAGGAACCTTCATCCTCAAAATATGAATCTAATTACTAGTGCTCAACCTACAATAATCCATATTGTGAAATTACATGCATGATGCATCAACACTACATTCAAAGGATTACAATTGAGAAAGCAAAGAAGGCTCAAAAGGGGCAGGTAAATATTATGAGAGGAACGAATGATTATAATTGCATGATGACATCCATAGAATAAATAAATATCCTTACAAGATTTAAAAAGAAACCCTTGCCCATTGATCATAAAACCCTAGACCCTTTCAAGGTGCCTTATCAATCAAAGGAAATTCCAAAGAGTGACTTGCCTCTACCTTCCCCAGTTCAAAAAATAGTCCAACAAAAATATGAGGGAATTAAACAAGGTGAAGAAAATGAGCAAGCTAGAGATAAATTAAGATATCCCTCCCTAGCTAAATGTTAGAGGATTGAAATTTCCCAATATTATAATAACAAGTATGAGGAACCTGCAAAAGAACATAGGAAGTAGCCAAAATCTTCCAATTTCAACATTGTAGAAGAATTAAATAATATCATATTTAAATTTAGTATGTATGATGCACTTCTCATTTTGAGACAAATAAATCTTCTGCAGTCCTCTCTCAAAACAATTAAGAGTCAAGGAAAGCAACAAGCAGATTTGAATCTAGCTCAAGGACACCCTACTTCAATAACTAGGAAGAACAAGCCATATCCATTTTACTTGTCCTTACAAATGGAAGGATGGGTGGTACATAATTGTATGATTGACTCTAGAGAAGCTACCACTATCATGCCCAAGGTAGTTTGTGAAATAATGGGTATGGAATACACAAGAAGCAATATTGAAGTGCTGCAATTGGATGACACACCTGTGAAAACAATTGGAGTAATCAAGGATGTCAACATGAAATTACATAGAAAACCTCAGATCACTATCATTCAAGAAATTATGGTGGTATATTTGAAATCCTATTTTGATATGTGCCTATCAAGATATTTTACTACTAAATTGGGTGGTTATTTGTCTCTTGATTACTCCCACATGGAAGTGCCATTCAAAGGAAAAAGAGTCAAGATATTTTTTGAAAATCCATCCTCATTCCATATAGAGAAGTTGGAAGAGGACCAACAAGTTGATACCGTAAACATAACCACTCAAGAAATATATCTGATGGAGGAAGTATTAGAAGATCTCCAAATAGAGGATCAATTTTCAATAAGAGATTTTGATGCTATGATTGAGACCAAAATTGGTACATATTCAATTACAAAGCCAAAAGAAATAAAACTCATAGTTTCGGATCACAACAATCCTAATCAAGACTAGATGCATAAGCTATTATTTTATGGTTCTAGATGCAAGAATGGTTTTATAGTAGGTATAGTATGGGTATCACCGATTAGGGAAAAAAATACCTTCTCATACCGATTGATGTGGAGCTGCAAAACAATGCAGTAGAGTATGAAGCACTATGTTTGGGGTTAAGAAAAGCTAAAAAAATGGGAATCAAGCAACTACAAATATTTGGTGATTCTAAATTGGTAGTTAATCAAGTCATGGAGAAATGTAGTAGAAAATAACATTATCTCAAGGTATATAGAAGTAGGATGTGGGACCTATTGGATTTTTTTGAAGCATTGAACATCAAATCCATTCCTAGAGAATACAAAACTCATGCTAACATACTAGCTTCTATTGGATCAATTTCATTCACAAATATAATATAGTGATGCTTATCTATAGACCGACTATGTTGGATAAATACATATTTTGGTAGATATTCAAAAGTGATGAACAAATAGTTGATTTTCTAATTTGGGAAATGAATTATGTAAGTGATCAAATGTTGGAAGAAGATGAAGAAGGTGAAATGATTCAACTAAAGAATAATCATATCCCCAAGGGATTGATAACCTTGGAAATCCTATTTGATAGTAGTGATAGACTAGTTTCTCACAGAATTGAGGTTGATAGAAAGAGTTATAAAGGGATGAAAATTGAACTAGGAAAAGATATCAACATCGATGTACGATGTTCAGAGGAAGAGGTCAATCAAATTGTGGAATTGTACAAATATTTTAATAACATTATATCTTGGACATATGATGATCTCAAGGTATATGACAAAGATATTATCCAATATACTATTGAGTTGCTACTAGATGCAATACATTTTTGGTAGAAGCAATGGCTTGTGAACCCTAAGATAGATTTATTGATGAAGTAAGATCTCTTGAACCTATTTACTATCAAAATCATATACCTCATAAAGAACTCAACTTGGGTTGCTAATTTATTTCTAGTTAGAAAGAAAAATGGGGATATACATCTATGCATGGAATTTCAAAACTTCAACCAGGCCTCGTTGAAGGATCATTATCCCCTCCCACAAATTGATCAGATCTTACATACTGTAGCTAGAGCCAAAAGGTTTTCTCTCTTGGATGGATTTTTGGGTTTTAATCAAATTTGGGTAAAATATAAAGATCAACATAAGACAACATTCACCACAAAGTGGGGCACATTTGCATATCAATGCATGCCTTTTGGGATATCAAATGCAAGTGCCAGTTTTCAAAGGGCCATGGATTTAGTATTTTTTGAGCTAGTGAATAATATAATCCTAATATACTTGGATGACATGATTATATCCTTTCATGATAATAGCAAGCATATTGAGCATCTTCGAATGGTTTTTAAAAAATATAGAGAATTTGGGGAGTCTTTGAACCCTAAGAAATCATTTTTTTGTAGATGAGGGAAAATTATTGGAATATGTGATATTGAAAACAAGATTAATAATTGACCCAAATAGAGTAAAATCCATCTAGTCTTTGTCTCTCCCATATAATAATAAGGGACTCCAATAATTTTTTGTACAAATGAATTTTATCCAAAAAGTTATCTCATATTTTGCTCAAATTATAAAACCAACGACTAAAATTCTAAAGGAGGGAGTAGAATTTAAGAGGATGGATGCCTGAAATAAGGCCTTCAAGGAGATCAAAGAGGCAATATCCCCAGCCCCAGTTCTCATTCATTTATATTATTCCAAGGATATTATTCTATATGCATTCAGAGCAGAAGGAAGATATGTAATCGTTCTAACTCATAAAATGGAGGATGGTGAAAGACCAATAGACTTTTTAAGTCATATATTTCAATACCATGAAGGAAAATACAATTTATTCAAAAAATAGGTCTATGTGGTCATGAAATATCTAAATAAATTCAAGCATTTTGTTTCTCAAAGTAAGACCCTAGTATATGGAGTACACCTGAATGTTTGAAATTTTGTGTTTCAAGGGGAATAAAGTGACAATAGGGTTGGTTGGCTGACTAAAATCTAGGGAGTATGATGTTGAGATCTAACCAATAAAATTGATAAGGGGTAGATACTTATGCCATAATTTAGTATAATTTACATATCATAATGCTAATATGTCAAATCAAGCTCAATTTGATATTGCTTCAAGAATGGAGACAATGCAGTTGGAGGATTGGATCGAGCAAATGCATCACTATTTTACCATAGGAAAATGTTCATATGACTTGACTACTTCCAAAATATAAAGATTTAGGTTGTACAATAGAAAATATACACTAATTGGAGATGTCCTATATCGAATAAACTTTGACGAGGTGTTGTTAAGATGCCTACCACTAAAAAAAACTAGAGAAGTACTTGAGCAATTCCACAAGGGTTTTTCAGGAGGTCATTACTTTGAATAGACTACCACAAAAAAGATTCTAAGGGTTGGATATTATTGACCAACCATTTTTATTGATGCATTCAAATGGTCCAAAGCTTGTGAAAATTATCAAAGGTTTGTAGGCAGAGGAAAATACCTGATAATGCTATTATGAGTGATAGTTGTAGAAGAGCCTTTTCAAAAATATGGCTTAGACTTTATTGATGTAATTAATTTGAATTCATATGTCAGACACAAATACATTCTAATGGTGATAGACTATTTCAAAAAATGAACTATGGTAGAAGCTACGAAGCATGTTGATCAAGACATTGTGATTGAATTCATGGAAAGACTAATCACCCGATTTGGAGCTCCAACAACCATTGTATCAGACAATGTTAGATATTTCATAGGGGCTAAAACTATCATTTTTTCTAGAAAATATAGAATATATTGGAATATATCATAAAATTATTACCCTTAGGGTAATGGTCTTGCAAAGTCTACCAATAATTATTTGCTAAAAATCATTAGGAGGATTATTCAATATAATCACAAAAGCTAGTATTTACTATTGGATCAAGCACTTTGGGCTGACCGTATCACAATAAAAAGAGCCCTAAAAACCTCTCCATATGCTCTAGTTTACAACAAGGAGGTTGTACTACCAATCAACCTAGAGCTTTCAATGGTAAGATTCATTAAATAAATTTGTTCATATGACCTACAATCGATAGAAAGAAGAATGGCTGAGCTAGTCCAATTAGAAGAAAAGTGTGAATAAGCATATAATAATTTTTACTATCATCAAATAACTATCAAATTTTGGTTTGATAGAAAATCCATGGTGAAAAAATTTGAATAAGGCGAGCTAGTTCTTAAATGGGATGTGAATAGAATAAAATCTAGTTTGCATGAAAAGTTTAATTTAATGTGGACTAGACCATACATCATCGATAACAGGAAGGACCTAAAAAATTTCAAATTAAGACACCTAGATGGTCTTCTACTACAAATTCTAATAAACGATTAGCACCTGAAGCACTATGCTTAGGACAAGGGGTGATCATCTTGTACATATATAATATGACACATGTACATTCCTTGTAAATATATTTTTTCTTTTTTAGCCAAGGTGGAACTTGCAAAAATTAATATCCAAAAGTGTTTAGATTGTTTTCCTAGATGGTATCTCTAGTTGTGAAACCCCTTACCATATCATCACTAAGCCACTTATCATAAAGTTTAAAAAATAACTGGTAATACATGGCATATATCACAATGTAGTTGTCATGGTAATGGTTCTTAGTATCCACAAGCCACACATGATTTAACAAATATAGAAAGATAATTGGTTGGATTATCTACCATGTATAGTGTGCAAAATTATGATCTTGACAAGATCTTATAGAAATTACAGGTTCATGAAATTATGCAACCACAACTATGTATATCATAAGCAATTAATATGAAATGCATACCAAGTTGAGAAACCATAAATTATCAAAAACTACATTAGAATATTGTCGATCAGTAGTGATCCTTCCAAGCATAAGTGTTAGACTTTAAGAATAAGAAAAAAATCCCCTTAAAAAATCCTACTCGGCATGTGCAAGTCCATCACATAAAGTCATCAATATCTCTGGGTGGTAAAAGGTCATTTTGAACATTGTAAATTGATCGCACTCCACCAAGCACTCTTCCCTTCATGATAATTTTGAGTATTGAGTGCAGCAGAGATCCTTAGATATTTTATAAGGAAGCAACAATCAGTTATAGAAGTAGAATTAAAAAGAGATAGGCACAATAATAAAGAGCACCATTGCATAAAAGGCCATAAGCAAGTTATCTAATGATCTGACAAGAATCCATGACCCAGTGCTCACCATAAATCCCAAGATATGTATCTCTTGAATCGGTTGTGAAGGAAAGAGAAAATAATTTTCACAGTATCACAAAGCATGTGCTCCTTGCCGTTCAAATATTAGAAAATTCATACGCAAATATGTGCATCCATATCCAAAACTCATCCATGTAGTGGTGAAGCTCTATTATGTTAGTACAACTACTATTTATATTTCTCACTTTGAACCATTGTTCAACATAAATAGAGAACTCATCATGAAGGCATTTACATTAAATGAACCTTCAAACACCATGTTGAAGGAAATTGTGTTGGAGGACCAGATATTGTATCTACAAAATCAATCAGTGCAAGATTGGCTCATTAAAATAGGAGGTAAATTATCAAATGGGTATATGACAAAAAGTATAATGTTGATGAAATTTGGTGAGGAAGCGCAACCGGTATTCTTGATGGTGGGGATAATATTGGGGATGAGAATGGATGCAAAAGTATACCCCTATTAGATGGGTATGGTGAATGCAGTCATTTTTGTCTTCACGCATGTAACCCTGGACTACTTTGAATTGCTATCCCTTAGCATACATGAACAATTGAGATTGATGAAGAGCAAGAAGTACAATATATTTACATACCCTTCCTATATGGCCTGGATCTTCCTATTCTATATAAGTTTAGTAAATAAATACAACATTAAATTGTGGAAGATAAATGAATATGGGATGGACCATTCAATACTGGAATGGACTCATGTATTAAATGATAATAGTTCATATCTTAAATTCAATAGGCAATTCTTGGGACAAGAATTGGAAATAATCTATGGTAATTTCCCCTGTATTTCAAAGGAAGCTACAAATATTTTAAGAGAAAAATAATGAGAAGGGGATCGATACCTTTTAGAAGAGGACACCATCATCCGAATGTTTATTTTCCTGAAGTTCCTTTACTATCCTATCATACGATCAATTGGGTGTTCATATTAGAATTCTACAGATAAACCTACCTGATAGATCATAGTATTGGTTAGGGAGCCAAGAAGATTTTAGTGTTCAATTTTTCTCTTAAAATTGAGCATGTCAAAATATCCAGAAGGGACCCCTTACAGTAAAAATATTTAAAATCTAATATCACTACCTTGAACCTACTGGAAGTGTCACATATGTAGCATTATGACCCAAATGGCATCCAAGCTGAAATTTTGAAAATAAATGTTAAAGTAGCTAGGTTCAAGCATCTATCGTAGCCAAATATTGAAAGATACAAGAACCTATCTAAATGTTAGGTGGCACCACTCAAATATATGGAGATGAAGAAGAGACCTCCATGGAGAAAATACTACAAATATGACCAGGTTTATGACCCAAAGAGAAATGTAGATCAATTGCTTGATCCCAACCTAATTGACATAGTCGACGATAATACAGGTTGGGAGGAATACACGATCAAATAATGGTGGGTAATGCATTGTGAATGTAATATGAGCAAGAAGTTGAAATACAATAAGGATACCAATTATTTTTTCAATGATAAATTTAATACTTAGTATATTACCTGGAATTAGAAGCATGAAAAGGAATGCTTTCCTAAAATCTTAAGGGTACAAACCATCGATGATATAATATACCAGGAAGAGGAAATATCTAAAGATGAATTTAATGCAAAATAATAATTATTGCCACCAAATCCACTATCGATTGACATAAAAATACTAGCTCCACAAAATATAGGTAAAGCATCCTCTGAAGTTCAGGCTAAATCTTATGGCCAAAACTCCAAATAAAGTAAAAAGTTAAAGGATCATTCAAGTTTGAGGATCTCTCAAAATAGTAATGCTAAAAGAAAGCAAAGGTTAGAGGAGAAAAAGGAAAAGAAAAAATGGAGAAGGCAAGATCTACAACAATAATTATTGAGGTGTGAAACAACAGTTGCATGGGTGGAAATTGAGCAAGCACAAAGGACTTAACTTAAAACTAAATCAACACAAGATTTGAAGACAAAGAAGCTAGAGCTAGAAGCACAAGATACAGGTATGTCTCATAAACTATATTTTCTCTCAAGCCCTTCTCCCCTAGAAATCCTAACACCCCCTCAATAGTTCTAGTCACCTTATGATATGATCCCTTCAATAGCAAAAATTAAATTAGAGGATAACCCTTCTCCTAGACTTCCCACCGTTTCACAAGCCCCACCTACGCAATCAACTATCTCACCACTCATCGAGTCCATTCCACTATCCTGACAATACGCTCTCCAAAATTTACCAAAACCACCTCCAAATTTATCTAATCTACCTGCATCCAAAAAGGGATACCTTTTGCAAGAAAGTGTTTCCCCTATAAAATCCATATTGTCTTATCCTCTCATCCCCTTACTAGTATTCTTGGTCACTCTGGTCCTCCCAATTGCTACCTAGGAACCACTACTATAAATCTTCTCTACTATTCAGTTGGTATAGGAGAACCAACAAATATGGAGGGAGGAAGAAGAGAAATTTGAATTTTTTCAAGGAAAAGAGGAAGAAGCTATCACCATGGGCCATAATATAGTGGATCCCATCAAGGAAGAAATGATCAAGGTTTTTTCCAAGCCAAAAGTGAAGAATCCTACCTCCCTAATAAGACCATAATATTAGGATATATAAGATTTTAGAAAGGATGTCTCTACCATATTGAAGACCAAAAATTCCTGGGGCATACATGTGGAGACAAACACATTGCTAGTATAAATGAGATAAACAAATAGGAGTCTGGAAACTATTGGAAATTTTGAGTAGTTTTGGTTGTCATTGATGTCAAAATAATATTGGTTTAATTTCACCGTCATCAAGTGTTTTTTCCAAAAGCAAGAAGGTCTTGAAAAGGAATAGGATATAATATTTATTTTTAATATTATATGCCTAAAGAGGGCCCAAAGGATGAAGAACTAAGAAAGGAGAAGCAAGTTTAAATTAGATAATAATATTATATTATTATAATATTGTAGGCCAAATATCAAGACAAAGAAAAACGAAGTTCAAATTAAAAAACCCATATGGCAGATTGAGTGGTTAAAGGTTTAATTATTTAATTTTAAATAATTTAACCTTAAGGTTAAAATTTAAAATTAAATAATAATGATTTAAAGGCCCTAAGTTTTTAAATTATAAATTCAAATTTTAAAAATTCAAATGTCCTCACTGACGTTGGAGAAAAAGCATTGAAATGCATATAAATAATGCCAAAAATATTTGGTATTAATAATCCTTGTGAATTGATGTTTATGAAAAGAGTTCATGCACCATAAGAGAGGATTCATATTTCAAAAAAGTTTTAGGGAAACGAGGTAATAAATGTAGTGAGGTGTATAGACTTCCCACCGACTACGATAGCGCAGGTGGTAGTTGACAGAGTGTTAAGGATTGCAGGAAGGAGATCTTGGTTCGATCCATGCCATTAATGTTTTGTATGTGAGAGAACTTCATTTTGTCATGGGTATAGTTTGTGAGGAGAATAAGGAGGAAAGTGTGTATCATTTGTCTCATGTGGGCACACAACCCACTTGGTGGCCTAGCTTGAGCTAGGGTGTTGGGAAGTGCAAGGTTGCATGGTCAAATTCATTGAAGACATTTTTGTGGGTAAGAAGAATTAAAGGTATGCTATTTAATTTTTATTCTCCAAGGTGTTGAAAATTGAAATTGTCTAGATATTGACGTGAGTGCTAAGTGCTTGGGGAGTTATAAGGTAAAGGGAAATTTTTTAATTTTTTTTTTGGTTTTTGGTGATTGAAATCTATTTTATAAAGTGTGGATATTATAAGGTGTGCAAGGGAAATTGTTAAGTGTTTTGTTATGGTGAAATATTTAGTTAAATATTGTCAGTATGGATATTATAAGGTCTACAGAAGTATTTGATATTTTTTATGAAAAATAATTATTGAGAAAATTATTTTTTGGAGACCTTGAGATAGGTTCTTGTAACCTAACCCTAGTGTTGGCAAAGAAAATTTGATTGTGGTTAAGACAAGTTTTGAAGACATATCTCCATAAAAATAAAAGGTATGGGTACATCTTCCTTGTGAGTGAATTATTGTTGGATTGGATATTGTGAATGCTAATTTGGAGAGAAAAGGATTGCTTGATAAGCATTGTGAAGTTTGGTTTTGAGATATCCAATATTTATTGATGAAGGTTTTCTTGGAATAAAGGTTGATGCTGGAAACCTTGTTTGATAAGCATTATTAGAAATATTGAGTAAGCCCTCATGTGCATGATTAGGGTTTGTGAATGATCATGAGTATAATTGCTATGTGAATTTTGTTTGATAAACATTGTTGAATAATTTTCATTGAGTGTTTGGTTGAGTTGAGATAAATAAGCTTTTGTGAGAGATTGTGAGCAGATTTGAGTAAGTCCTAGAAAATACTTAATGACAGAGTTGAGAAAGATTTTGTGAAAGCTTAAGGATAGATTTGTGTGAGATTTTGTGGAAGCTTATAAAGAATATTTGAGGTAAGTCTTTGAGAAGACTTGTGAGAAGAGTTGATTGATTGATTTGTTCAAACCTTGAGTTAAGATTTGGGGAAGATCTAGCAGAGTTGATTAGTGATTGGATCAAGATTTGTGTTAAGGCTTGAGGGTATATTTGAGGATAGAGTTTGGTGAATATATAAGGATAGTTTTATTTCAAACCAAAGATATAGACTGAGAAAATTTGTGCTAGAATGAAGGACTATGTTTAATATAGATCAGAGATAGAGATTGAGCATATTTATGTAGGGCAGAGGATAGTGTTCAGTATAGATGTGAGATAGAGATAGAGTAAGAGCAATCTTTGGAGATGATAGAGCAGAGGATAATAGTCTCCAGTGGATAGATATACATTATCCATGGTAGTGAGGATAGAGGTTTTCTTAGTAAGGATAGGGGTCTTCAGTGGAGAGATATCCACAAGCCAATTGCAATGGAGGTAGTAGTCTTCTAGAGGATCACCAACAAAAGAAAGGGAGAAGGAGTTCTCCTATGGAAAGAGATCCACAAACTTGATTAGGTGATTAGTGTCTCATTTGGATAGAGGTCCATAAATATTGTAATAGGGAAGGATTCCCAAGAAATTTATTGAGAAAATTTAAGTGAAATATTTTCTCCATGGACGTAGCCCACATTGGGTGAACCATGTTAAATCATGTCTCTCATGTGTGTGATGCTTTGTGTAATGATTTTTGCTTTATTACTATTGATGTTATCATATGGATTGAGAAGTAAAAAATTGTATCTTATACTATCCACCCCCCTCTCAGTATAATCACATGTTATTCAATTGGTATCAGAGTGGGTCTCTCTGTGAAAAGACTAACAACTTGGAGAAGGATCCATCAAAAACACACATAACTTCAAAAAATGAAGAGACCATGTTTGATATAAAAAAGGAATTCTTCACTACTCTCAGGAATTTGGAAAGGATTAGAAAGAAGAACTTAAGCTTGAAGGAACAAATTCAAGAAAATGAGGAAGAAAAAATGGAACTTCTACAGAGTTTCACAGAACTCAAGATAAAGGTAGAAGAAGGAAAGAAAATTGAACAGGATATGATAGATCTATTAAGAGCAAGGGAAACATAGTGTGAAATATTGGAAGTAGAAATTGTATCTCTAAGGCATGAAGTTGAAAATACCAAGGTTACAATAGATATAAAGTTAGAAAAACAAAAAGAGGAATCCAAATTTCAAGAAATAGAGACATCAAACATAGATAATCTCACTACTCATACCCAAAAGAAAAATATATTAGGAATTAAGAAAGAAAATAAGAACCATGGATGAGATTTAATCATAAAAAGAGAAGCACTCAACCACATTCTCAAAGGCATCCAAATATGTTACATAATTTCTTCTATGGCTATTGCTTTTCTTGTAACAAATATGGTCATAGAGTTATACACTGCACTGGTTATGTGAAAAATGATGTCAATAGAAATTTCAACTCTTTTGCACCTCTTATGAATAATGATATCATATGTTACAAATGTAATAATTTTGGGCACAAGGCTAGATGGTGCAAAATGGTACTTCATGAGTCTAGTAAAAAGAATACAACTTCAACAACTAGGAAAGAGAAAAAGGGAAATGAAAAGGCTAGATCAATGTTAGTTCAAATAGCTCTTCATGCTTAGGATAAATAAGAACAATGGTTTCTTGATAGTGGTTTCTCTAGACACATGATAGGAGACAAAGATAAATTTATTGTACTCAAAGAAACTAATAGAGGATCAGTAAGTTTTGGTGATAATGGATCAAAAAACATTAGTGTAAAAGGAACTCTGAGTTTAGATAACAAGAAAAAAAGATAAAAAAATGTACTATATGTCAAAGGGTTAAGACACAATATGCTAAGTGTAAGCTAACTTTGTGATGAAGGTCATATGGTTACATTGCACCCAGATAAATGTGAGATAATAAATTCATAAATTGGAAAAATCATTGCAAATGCAAGTAGAACTCCAAACAACCTCTATATGATTAGTGAGATTAAATGGGAAAAGTGGTTTCTATCACAAGAAGATGAGAGTTGGTTGTGGCATAGAAGAATGGGTCATTTGAATTTTGACAACATAGTCAACATAAGCAATAAACAAGCTGTTAGAGATTTATCCAAGCTAAAAAGGCCATAAAATACAATTTGTGCACCTTGTCAGCATGGAAAGTAAACTAGAACTAGTTTCAAATCAAAAGGATTTATGTCATCTAAGCCATTGAAACTAATACATATTGATCTATGTGGTCCCACCAGAACCCAAAGTATTCAAGGTGAAAGTTACTTCATATTGTTTATATATAGTTATTCCATAATTAATTGGGTATCCGTACTAAAAGAAACATTAGAATAACTTGATAAATTCAAGGCGTTTAAGAAACTGGTTGAAAATGAAATAGGTAAAAGGATGAAGTGTTTGAGATTAGACAGAGGAGGATAATTTATTTCAAATGAATTTGTAAACTATTGTGAACAACATGGGATAAAAAGAGAATACTTAGCTACAAGAACTCCTCAAAAAAATGGATTTTTTGAAAGGAATAATAGGACTATTAAAAATATGGATAGAGCTATGTTAAATGAATCCAATATTTTAGATGGTTTTCGGAGGGAAGCCGTTAACACAACAATTTATATCTTTGATAGGGCTCAAATAATATAGAACCATCAAAAGACTCCATATGAGATTTGAAAGGGAAGTGAAGTAGGGAAAATTAGTGCACCTAATGAAGAGAAACAATATGTTTATCTATCCCATATTTCACATGAGCATCAAACGGATGCATGCATATGAAAATGAAGCAATACCAAGCAATAAAGAATGAAATGAAACGAGTGTCTTCTTTATTAATTGGGTGGATCAGATCCAAGGTTACACAGAATTACCATTTAGGGCTCAAAATTTGATACAATTATTACAATTTTTGGGGTTCCCAAGGATCAATTCCTCCAAGGAATTAGGATGCACATCCAATGCTTTTCCTCATACCCACAATCGAGGTGAGCGGGCCAATGCTACCGCTGCTTGTATATTAAATCTCTTATGTCTGATATTCCTTCCAAATCCCTTATAATAACCTGCACCTCCACACAAATAATCCAAAGGGGTCAAATAGCAAGGGTGTATGGTGAAAACATGCAATCCCCACAGGGGCAAAATAGCACATATATTAAAAATATATCAAAACATGTAAAAATGACTTGAAAATTTTCAGATATGTTAAAGAGGATGTTTTGAGGGGATATCATCAAAAAAATATCAGAAATTGCATCTGTAGACCCCTCGATTTGGCACCGCCCACCTGCAACCTACGAAGAAGAAGACAAGAAAATACCAAACCTAAATATATCCAAAACTCATGAAATTTTTACGGCATGCATAAATTGAAATTTCAAGACAACCCATGTGATTATATTTTCAAACTATGGAAAATATCCACATGCATCAAATTGGGGTTCTCGGATGGGCCCTGTGAGCCTGCAAAAACTTAAAAATGCTATAACATTGTCAATTTAATTCCAAATCACCTAAAATTTGAACTGTAGAATAATGGGATAATATAGAAAAATAATAATAATAAATAGTAGTGAAATTGTGTAAATATTTACCCTCGTCCCAGGGGGGACGGTGGTTACTGCAACTATTTTGGGGGAACCCTGGGAGGGGATACCCACCAATTACGACCACTTTTTGATACAAAAATCACTATAAGATGTTCCTAAAAAACATAATGTGTGTTTTAATCAAATTTGGTGAAGAAATTCATCCGGATGGAAAAGTTATGCTCAAATTACCTTCTTGAAGTCACCCGGTAACCTCCTTGGAAAAAGAGAGATTTTGAGGGCAAAAATTTGCAATAATGTGAGGGTAAATATTGGAAGAACTCCATTGCATATCCTAGAAATATTATATATCTATGTGTGTGTTTTTTTATGGAAATTGTATCCAATTTATAGCCCAAAGGGGCTCATGTGTAAAAAGGCATGCATGGGCATGCATGGTAGGAGGTGCCACTTGTCAAACGAGAGGCATGTAATGGGTGTGGAAGAGAATCACTGATTTGGGCTTCAATTAATAATTTTATCATAAGTATTTAGTGCCCTCTAACATGCATGCTCCATATGGCATGCTAAATGGTAGTTTTTGGGTGAAAAATGTCCTAGATTTGACTTTTTGGGGTCAAACCTGCTCACTGTCCCACCCTGGGATGATGGCTCACCACCGTCCTAGGGCGGGATGGTGGGAATCTACCATTGTCCCAGGGTGGGATGGTGGTGAATTTTGTGCCAAAACCTCCCAAAATTGGGTTGGTAGCCTCAAACAATCTTTTCGGTGTGGCTAGAACCACTGTGAGCCTACTAAGGGCTGACCAAGGGACTATATGATGTTAATTTGATTATTTTTTGTGGGTTCTTAATAAGGTTAACCAAATTTTAGTATCTATAAATGCCCCTTTTTGAGATGCATTGTGTGCAGCACAGCTCTAAGAAAAAATAGATGACCAAAATTTTGAATGATTAAGGTTACTCAATAACCTAACCAACTTTAGATGCCTCAATCATGGAAAGGGCGTGTGCTCTTGAATCATTGTTTTTGACTCATTAAATGAGCGTGCCTATGCTTTAAAATTGTCCGTCATGAAATTCTAAGGGCCATGACTTCATTATGCCAATAATTTTAAGCGTTATGATGTGATATTGTGTGCTTTTTTGCTGCCCCAAGCAGGAGCATGATTGTCTTTATCAAAGATTGGTTGAATTATATTGAGTGTGTAATTGTTGATTTATAATTGAGTGTGTAATTGCTGATTTATAATGAGTATGACTACCCCCTCAAGTGATGAGTCGATGATGGAATGACCAGTGAGAAAAGTGACGAGTCGCTTGACCTAGATTTGACTTATTTTTGGTGGGTTTTGGACCCTTTCTTTAGCTTTTTGTGTTGTTTTTTTTGTGTTTTAATTATTTTTTAATTTTTGAGTTTTGATGAGATTTCATAGAAGAACACCTTGTCAAAATTGGATGCCCCAACCATGGAAAGGGTATGCCTCTCAAAATTAATGCCTTTGACAGGTTAAGGAACTTTATTTTGGTGTTCTTTGGCATATTGGCAAATAAGCTTAAGTCTAATCCTAGCCTTGGTGGCAATTGGAAGACGAGCTCAAGTCTACACTTTAGCCTAGCATTGATGGAAATTAGGAGATAATCTTAAATCAAATACTAGCCTTGATGGTAATAGGAGATAAGCTTAAATCAAATTTGAGCCTTGATGGCAATAGGATATAAGCTTAAATCAAATCCTATTCTTGATGGCAATAGGATATAAGCTTAAATCAAATCCTAGACTTGATGGCAATAGGAGATAAGCTTAAATAAAATCCTAGCCTTGATGGCAATAGGAGATAAAATTAAATCAAATCCTAGCCTTGATGGCAATAGGAGATAAGCTTATTAGTTTTCTTGAATTTTCTTTTGATCTTTTGCTTATTTTCCCCAAGAAAAGGAGGTGCATGACTGTCTTTGGAAATTATTCATAAGATGAACATGATTAACTTGATTAAGTTATCCATTATTGATTTGGATTAAACATGTTTTTATTATGACCAATGGACTTAGTGTATGCCATTGGGAAATTTTGGGGTGACCAAAGGGTTTATGGATACCTTTGGAGAATTTGGGTGACCAAAGTGTTTATGGATACCTTTGGGGCTTTTTGAGGTTGATTGCTTAAATTTTTGATTGCTTATTATGGGAGGTATGATACCAATAATGCCCTAGTGGATGTTACAAAAATATTTTCTTGAATTGCATTTATGACAATTTTGAGCGTTAGATGCATTATGTGTTATGATCTATGGATGCATTGATAGATGCATGTGTTGTACTATGATGTTATTTGATCATATGCAATGTGTGTATGCATAATCAAATGGATGATCTATTGATGTGTATTGATGGAATATGAACACTATACGACATATTATGTTAGCACCATAGACTGTATAGAATTCATCTATTCATGTGGAATATTGTCATGAGACTATGTAATGGATTTGTGCAAATGGAAACTGACATACATGTGATAAAATTGAATGAATAAAATGCATGTTCTAGAAGGCCTATGAGGTTTTCATGAGACTCAAACACTCTAGTTGTTGGCAATTTTGGGTACTTTGGGTACATTGCCTTTGCTCAAGTGTATAAGTTGTCATTGATGTCAAAAGGCATTTTTGTGTTGATATCAAAAGAGGTGATGACAAAAATATCGAGAAGCTTCATAATGTAAAGGTTTTATTAAAACCATGGGACAAGGTTAAAGGTTTTTTAAAACAATTTGGACTATTAAGCGTTTATTAAAACCAAGCTAACTAATGCAAAGGTTTTACTTTGAAAACCTGAAGGCATGTTTATATAATAATAATAACCAAAACTTGACAAGGGTCAAGTTAATTATTAATAAAATAATAATTTTTTTATTTATAAAGGGCTTCAACCCTAAGCGCGGAGAAAAAGAATTCTTCTGATATGTTGCCATCGTTGGAGGAGCGCGACGTCAAAGCTAAGGAGAAATGGCATATAAGTGGGGATGATTTCAAAGTGAAAGCATCCATCGATTAATTGGAATTTGCGATTTGCATTTGCTCATATCGTGGCTGCCCCGTGCGCCGGTTGGGCCGTTTTTGTGGGCCTGTGTGCCCCGACGGTGGTTTTGCGGGTGCTGGGCGAGGGTGCCGGTTTGTTCCTGGGTTTTCTTTGGTCTGGTGTGCGGTGTGGTGGTGGGGGTGGGTGGTCTTTTGCTTTGACTTGTTTTTTGATGCTTTGTTATGTGGGTTGGTGGGGTTTTCTTGTTGTTTTTCTTTGTGTTTTTTGTTGGGTGGTGTTTTTGGATCTTTTTTTGTTTTTCTGTTGTTGCTCTCTTTGGTGGCTTGGGTTGTGTTGTGGTTTGGTTCTCCTCTCATCGTGGTTGGCTTTTCCTGTGTTGTTGTGGTATTTTTGTTGAGTTTGGGTGGGTTGCTCTGGTTTGGGTCCTTTTGGTTTGGTTGTTTGCTTTTCTTGTGAGTTTTCGGTGTGCTTTGTTGTGGGGGCTTGTTCTGGTTTTTGTTGTGTCTTGCTCTTGCTTGGTGTGCCCTTGTTGGCTGTTTTGTTTGTGGTGGTTGCTTCCTGGGTGTTTGTCGTTAGGCTTCTTGTCTGTTTGGGCTTACTCCTTGAGTTGTTTGGGTTTTCTTGCTTTGGTGTTTGTGTTGGGGCTTTTTGTTCTTCCTTGGGGGGGTTCTCTTGTCTCTGTGTGTTGGTTGGTGCTCGGTTGTGTTGGTTGTGGGTTGGTGCTCCTTGTTTGTGGCTTGTGTTGCTTTGTTGGGTTGGTTCTTGTTTGAGTTTGCTGGTGGCTGGGGTGGATTTGGGCTTTCCTTTCTTTGGTTGGGTTGAGTTGGTTGGTTGGGGGTGTTGGGTTTCTTTGTGGTTGGTTGGTTGGGGTGTGTTTGGGTTCTTCTTTTTTGGGGGGTTTTGTTTGTTCTTGAGATTTGGTTGGTTGGGGTGGGCTCTTCTGCGGGTTGACTGGGCCTACTTCTCTTGGGGCGCTGCGTTTCGGGGGGGTTTGGGGGGGGGGCTTGGGTTGGGGGGGGGGCTTGGGCGGGGGCTGGGGGTTTGGCTGTTTGATAGTTCTTGGATTAAGGAGGGTGTTGGTTTTTTAGAAGAACTTGAGGAAGTTTTGAGTCTTTGAGAAGGCTTGTGTGTAGAGGATTGTTTGTTAAGTGTTGGAAGATCGACAAAAGGATATTGTATAGAATTTGTTTGGTAGTTGTTATTTGGACTGATCATAGAAGGAGAGTCTTTAGCTAGATTGAGGACGGAGGTCTTGGTGGAAAGGAGTTCACGTGGGTAGAGGTAGTTGATTTGAGGGATCATTTCAAGAGGGAAGGTATCCTTTGAGAAAGGTGTCTATTTGGGGAGGTATAAACATTGTAATTGGGAAGGTTTCCAAAGAATTTGAGATAATTTTAGAGAAATTTTTGTGGACGTAGCCGGCTTCTATATGAACCATTAAATTGTGTCTTTGTGGATGATGTTGTGCTTGTTTTGATATTGCTTTGGGTATTTGCTTTATTGTTTTAAGTATAAAGGAAAAATTGAAAAGAGGTTTATTTTATCCCTCTTATATAAGTTGTTTTACTAGTCAACTGATCAAAAGTTGTATACTAACCATGCAAGACTTTTTGACAAGGTATGAATATGCTAGGATGACCAAGGTACTTCATATCCTTGTGTGTGCAAGTGAGTTCATTCCTGTGAGATGCATAAGGATACCACCAGTGCCAATCAGGATCTCAACCAAACCTATACTGAGGATCACCCTATGAATGCCACCATCCTAGGTTTTGTACTCAGTTGGATTAGACCACTAGGTAGTATAGGTGACCAAAAGCTAGCTCATCCACATGCAAACATTGGTCTACACACACGCAAAGCTAATGTGGTAGACATATCATCATGCATTTAGGATACCGCCATTGACAAGTAGGCTATCCACCAAACCTATAATGAGGATCACCTAGATGGTTTTTCGAATGCTGAGAATTCTAGGGATTCAAGCTCAAGCTCCATTTTGGTTATTCAATTGATTGGGATACTTGCTCATATGTAGTGATGATAATCACTGTTTATTTTGAGTTTTTTCCTTCTTCTCTTGAGCAAGGGGTTTGAGTAGTGGTGATAACCACTGTTATTTTTTATTGTTGCTTTTTGAGGATTTTGATTTCAAAGTTGAACTTGTGGGATTTTTTGGCTTGTGGATGGCATTGATCCTTTAGGCCTTGGGGATGACTACCCATCCTTCTCAGGGGCATGTAGTATGAATCCTTACGACTTTAGGGATCAAGGGTGTTTGGAAATTTTTATGGTGAACTTTTGGGATTTTGCTTTTGAATGGTATTGATCTTTTAGGCCTTGGGGATGACTACCCATCCTTCTCAGGGACGTGTAGTACGAATCCTTATGACTTTAGGGATCAAGGGTGTTTGGGAATTTTTGATAGTGGTGAAAACCACTATTTATTTTTGGGAATTGGGTAGGGAAGAGCTTGTCCTTTTGCCAATTCTCAGCATTCTTGAACCATTCGCACAGGGGGATGAGCAGGATAAAATTTTCGCTTAAGGTACCCTAGACCACTTTGTGGGTTTCATCTTTCTTTTCACCAAACTTGGATTTATTAGTGTGAAAATGTGTTGGGATTTGATGTATACGAGGCACAATCTAAGCAAGACTCTACCTCCTAAAAATCTCACTAGCCTTCTACAAAATCTGAGTAGAGACTAGATATGGCTAAGTGACTAAAAACCCTAATGACATTCTAAAACAAATGGCTAAGTGAAGGGAATGGACATGACTATGGAAATGTATGAAATGTAGATGGAAATGATAAGTAACTATGGAATGAGGTGAATGATGACCTTGACAACATTTATTGCGAATTGTACTTAGTGTACCATCTTAGTGCTAGACATGTATGAGCCACTCTAAAATGCAAAGTGTAAATGATGATTATGCCTAATGTAAGCGATAATGCAATGGTATGCAACTTGATGAGAATGCAATATTTTTTTTTAATTTTTGAAATTTTGATAGTGCATTTATTTTTATTTGAAATTTTGATTGATATATATGTATGAAAGTGCAATGCGATGCAATGTTTTTGTATTTTGATGTTTTGATGATGTTTTTGAATTTTTGATTGATATGTATATACATGTGACCAACATGCTTATTGGGGATCCATTGGGGCATTTGAGGGGTGACCTAGATGATTGTAGATAGTCTAGGAGTGGTTTTACTTGACCTAGGTGGTGAAAACCTGCTAGGAGCCTTTTGGGTGACCTAGACGGTCAATGACACCTAAAAAGTATCTATGACTACCTAGGGGAATTTGGTTGTGACCAAAGGGCTTATGGATGCCTTTGGGGCTTTTAGGGTTGACCTAGATGATCATAGATAGTCTAGGAGCATTTTTACTTGACCTAGATGGTGAAAACTCGCTAGGAGCCTTTTGGGTGACCTAGACGTTCAACGACACTTAAAAAGTGTCTACGACTACCTAGGGGTATTTGGTTGTGACCAAAGGGATTATGGATGCCTTTGGGGATTTTTGGGTTGACCTAGATGATTGTAGATAGTCTAGGAGCATTTTTATTTGACCTAGATGGTAAAACCTGCTAGGAGCCTTTTGGGTGACCTAGACATTCAATGACACTTAAAAAGTGTCTATGACTACCTAGGGGAATTTGGTTGTGACCAAAGGGCTTATGGATGCCTTTGGGGATTTTAGGGTTGACCTAGATGATCGTAGATAGTCTAGGAGCATTTTTACTTGACCTAGATGGTGAAAACCTGCTAGGAGCCTTTTGGGTGACCTAGACGTGTGATCGACACTTAGAAAGTGTCTATGACTGCCTAGGGGTATTTGGTTGTGACCAAAGGGCTTATGGATACCTTTGGGGATTTTTGGGTTGACCTAGATGATCGTAGATAGTCTAGGAGCATTTTTATTTGACCTAGATGGTGAAAACTTGCTAGGAGCCTTTTGGGTGACCTAGACATTCAACGACACTTAAAAAGTGTCTATGACTACCTAGGGGCATTTGGTTGTGACCAAAGGGCTTATGGATACCTTTGGGGCTTTTAGGGTTGACCTAGATGATCGTAGATAGTCTAGAGATGTTATGGGTTGACCAAGCGGTATGTAGATACCCTTGGAGCCTTTTGTAACTTTGCTTACTTTGTGTTCTTAGGAGGAAGGTGCAATACCTTATATACCCCCAACATTTACTGTGATTGATGCGATGTTAAACAGGACCTATCCTAATGCAAGTATAATGGCTGAAAAATACCTAATGCAAAGCAATTAAAGTATGCAAGGGTACATGCCAAATGTTTTTGTGTTTTAATGTTTTGCAATATTTTTGAAATTTTGATTATTTTGAATGTTTATGGATTTTGACATTTTATGATTTGTTTGGATTTTTGGTGTTTTAAATTGTTTTTGAATTTTGAGTGTTTTGTGAGGGGGAAGGCACGATACCTTAGGCACCCCCAGTGTGTGTGCTACTCAATGAAGGTGAGAAAGGTGTGATATCATTAGAGTTCTCACTATGATTCATTGGTTGTGATGCGGATGGTGGGGAAGGTATGCTACCTTTGGGTTGCTCAAAGTGGTTGGCAGATGTTGTGTTTGCTTCGTGTATGGGCCAGAGGTCTTGGAAGTCTCCTATCGGTTGGTTGTTAGGAGCAAGAGGATTGCCCACCGAAAGCTCTTGCCTCTCGATCATATCCTGAACTAAATCTCTAAAGGGATAACATGTCTGGATGTCATGACCTCTTTGTCTATGGTAAACACAATATAGATCTTTCCTGTGTGCCTTTGATCTACGTTTGTTAGGTTTCAATGGATGGATCTCGGGAAGTGTGATTGCTCGTGCCTCATACAATCGATTGAATATTGATGCTAAGGGCTCTAAAAAATGAGTATATTGTCTTTGCTTTTGTTGCAGATGGTTTTTGGCCAACGGAGGCTGAGCTTGGTAATTAGGTTGCACTGGTAATTGTGGTGGGGGAGCTTGGTTTAAGGGTTCAGGGATGCTTAGAACCACTTGATTGATTGGGGCTACATTTTGTTGCGTGTTACCACCTTTAATGTTCTTGTTTGGCTGTTCCCCTTTGTGGAGTCATACATCACCCTCCTGGACCTTGATGTCCTCAATGATTTGGGCTTGTGCTAAGGCCTCCTCGAATGTTTGATATCGTTGTAATTGTAAAAGAAGTGAAATCTGCTTTGAACAACTTCTAGTAAACATTCGGATGAGTTCCATTGTGGGTAGGGTGAAAGGTAGTTTTAACATCACCTTTCTCCATCTATTACCATACTCCATGACTGGCTCATCATCAAGTTGATGAAGGCTAGACAAGTCAGTCAAGTTTGTCCTTTTCTTAGCGCTAGAGGCAAAACATCCCAAAAATGCATCGACCAATTGCTCAAAGGTGTTTATGCTATGACGTGGTAGATGATTATACCATTCTAAAGCATCTCTAGATAATGTTGTAATGAATATTCTCAACATCAAAGGATCATAATATTGAAGATGAGAGCACTTAAGAATGAAGCTTGACATGTGCTCTTCTGCATCTTCATCATATTTGAAATCTTCAAGCTTGGGCATCTAGAAATTTGATGGGTATGTCAGTGATGACACTGATGGATGTAAAGGCTGATTACTAAGCTACTTTAGTGTGGGTTTTTGATAACCCAAAATTTGATCTGGCTTTTCTAATGCCTTCAACCGATCAGCTAGCACTTTGTATGGCCCTGATGACATAATATGATCATCTTGTTGTCACCCTTTATTAGATGAAGGAGGTCGCTTTTGATGTTGAGGTGGATGATAAGTATGATCATTAGGTACCTCATCATAACTGGGTTCAGGGTAGGCATCTATTTGATCCTGATGTTCCCATTGGGACTCTTCATATGATTCCTCCTCGTATTGATCTTGGTACTATTGAGGAGTATGAGGCTTTTGATGATAACTAGATAATGGCCTTTGATGTTGAATGCGAGTTTGGCATGGTTGAGGGGGAAGATTTTGAGATTGTATTGGGCGTCTTGCCCATTGTTGCATCCTATAGGTGCTAGGTGTAAGCACAACTTTAGGTACTGCATTATGTAATTTCTCTTGTTGTATCTTTTGTTGTTCTTGTATCTTTCATTGATACAACTCTTGTAGGTGTGCTCATTGTGAGTCCACCCATTGTTGATGTACTTGTTGTTGAGCCAACTGGAGTTGATCCGTATGTTGTTGCCTATTAATATTTGGCCTAATTGCCTGATGAGTATGATCTGGTTGCTCCGTTGCATGGGGTTTGTGTATCCTCATATTTGAAATATGGATGGGTTTATCATGTCTTTCCCCCTAGTAGGGTCTAATGCTTGTTTTCCATGCTCCCTAAGGATCACATTACCTTGAGACTCTAATTTATGAATTGGCTCTGTATAGTCCGATGATGTAGAGCCATCATATGGTTGCACCAAGTACTCTTCACGAGGAGTAGGTAGATGGTTGGGATCTTCTCCCTCATCTATTAGGAAAGCCTCATATTTAGTTTTGGATGTAAGCTCTATATATTCAGGCTGCATAGAAGCACGATGTGTGGATGTTGAGTGCTCTCTGTGAGGAGTATGAGGGCGACTTGCTCGATCAAATGGGGTGGTTTGCTCATCCAGGCTAGGCCATGGTGTACTCTCATGTTCATATTCTGATTGATGTATAGAGTAAGCTGGGGTGTGAACCCGTGATATTGATCTATTAGACCCCTCAGTGGGCAGATTATTTGCTATATAGAATTCTATCAAGGTATCCCAATCAGGGAGTTTTCCTAGAGGACCTATGGGTGCTTCCCTAGTAGGGGTATCTCGAAGGTTTGCCCCCTAGGGATGATTTTGTTGTTATGATAGGACCTAGGATGCCATTCAGGTATGGGCATGTCCTCTAGACTTATTTGGAGATATTCACTGGCTATGGAGCTTGAATCTCTCACTAAATTGGAGGTCTTGTTTTCAACCGCCTTTGGACCAAATTGGTAAAATGGGGGTCCATCGGCCATTTTAGAAAATTTTGACTTTCCCAAAAAGGTTATAAGTGTTATATATCAAAACAATCAGTGCGATGAGCTGATCATAATGGGCTAGGTCTCCAAAATTTGATTTTTGGGTCAAAAATTTGTATTTTTGAAATATTTGGCCCACCGGGGCCCGTGGGGAAATGCCCACTTTTAGGATTTTTTGGGAAATTTTGAACCGTGAAGATTTAGGACTCAAAATTTCTAGGAGAGGTGCCCTAGGGGCTAACTAAGACAAAAAAACAAATTTGGCACTTTTCGGAGTTGTCTAGCCCACTATATGACCATTTTAGTGCAGTTTTTCGCTATTTTTGGGGTCAAAAATAGAGTAAAAATAAAACCAAAATAACTTTTTCGTTATAGCTCCGTTTTGCACGATTCTTGAAGCATTGGATGTAGAATAAAAAATTAGATTTTTAATTTTATTTTTTTTTGAAACCCTATTTTTTGAAAAATTAGGGTTAGGGTTTTGTCCCAAATAACAAAGAAACACACAAAGCATACAATATGATTATCTTTTTACTGATTAAATGTGTGTCCTAAACTAGTTTCAGTGTGTTTAGATTTGTTGTTGTTCTTTGCTCTTGTTGTGGAATTAGAATGAGGGAACTCAACCAAAGTGGTGACTAGGGACACTAGTGCCAAACATGATTTCTCAAAAGAGTCTAGGGTACACCGCTTAAATCCCAATGGGGGGTTCGCCTAGCTCTTCCACTATGAAATCAGTGTTTCCAATAGTGGGAGGCAGTTTGAACATTAGTGACCTATTCCATATTGAGAGAGTGCCCTATTCTATCTAAGGAATATATAAGGAAAGCTGGTGGAAGGAGGTGAAATCCAACGTCACCAGTCTGAATTGGGGGTTGGTGATGAAATCCAACCTTACCAATGTTATAGTGGAACGTGCAAGTGTGTGTGGTTCCTTTTAAGCCCAAAGAAAGTAAGAAAAGAAGCATTCAATGATCATTCACTAAATGCATGCAATAGGTGTGTTTTAATTTCAAAAAACTAGGATAAAAGGAACCTACAAATGTCACTTATAGATGCAAGCCCTAAATGCTAGCTTACCCAATGGGTAAGCCACAAGCAATCAAGCCACAAAGATGCATTGCTACTTCAAATTTCTTTTTATTTTTCTTCTTCCTTTTGCTATGTGATGTTATAAGAAAATAAAAATGTAAATTTTAACCTTTCTATGCAAGCAAATGAAGCAAGAAAACTGATTTTTGACAGTCTCTAAAAATGTAGCAGAAAAATAGAGGGTTTAGGCACTTACTTTGTCCATTTTGAGCTCTCCAAATTCTGAATTTTTGGGCAGAAATATCTCTGTTTCACCACCGCTCCAGGGTGGGATGATTAGAAGCCTCACCACCATCCTAGGGTGGGATGGTGAAGCCACCATCCCAGGGTGTGCTAGATAAAGGCTCTGCCACCATTCCAGGGTGGGGAGGGGAGCACCTACAACACAAAAAGGGCAAAAATTGCAAAATTGAGGTCAGATTTTCACCCAAATCATAAGGGACAAGGGTCCCACCATGATAACCACTGAATTAGGGAAAATTGGTGCACCTAATTAAGAGAAAAAATATGTGTATCTATCCCATATTGCACATGAGCATCAAACGGAAGCATGCATATGAAAATGAAGCAATACCAAGCAATAAAGAATGAAATGAAACAAGTGTCTTATTTATTAATTGGGTGGATCAGATCCAAGGTTACATAGTATTACCCTTGAGGGCTCAAAATGTGATACAATTTTTACAATTTTTGGGGTGCCCAAGGATCAATTCCTCCAAGGAATTAGGGTGCACATCCAGTGCTTTTCCTCATACCCACAATCGAGGTGGGTGGGCCAATGCCACTGCTGCTTGTATCTTCAATATATGATGTCTGATATTCCTTCCCAATGCCTTCTAAGAACCTGCACCTTCACACAAGGAAGCCAAAGGGGTCAAATAGCAAGGGTGTATGGTGAAAACATGCAATCCCCACAGGGAAAAATAGCGCATATATTAAAAATATATCAAAACATGTCCAAATGACTTGAAAATTTGGAGAGATGTTAAAAAGGATTTTTTGAGGGGATATAACAAAAAATAGATCAGAAATTGCATCTGTAGACCCCTCTATTTTGCACCGCCCGCCTGCAACCTACAAAGAAGAAGACAAGCAAATCCAGAACCTAAACATATCCAAAACTCATGAAATTTGTAAAGTATGCATAAATTGACATTTAAAGACAACCCATATGATTATATTTTCAAATTGGGGCCCAGATCCACCTGCATCAAATTGGGGTGCCCGGATGGGCCCTACGAGCCTACAAAAACTTAAAAATGCTATAACTTTGTCAATTTAACTCCAAATCACCTGAAATTTGAAATTTAGCATCATGGGATAATATAGAAAAATAATAATTAAAAAAATTAGTGAAATTGTGTAATAATTTACCCTCATCCCAGGGGGGAGAGTGGTGACTACAACTATTTGGGGGGCACCCTGGGAGGGGATACCCACCAATTATGGCCACTTTTTGCTACCAAAATCACTATAATATGTTCCTAAACAACCTAAGGTGTGTTGTAATTGAATTTGGTGAAGAAATTCACCCGGATGGAAAATTTATGCTCAAATTACCTTCTTGAAGTCACCCGGTAACCTCCTTGGCAAAAGAGAGATTCTGAGGGCAAAAAGGTGCAATAAGGTGAGGGGAAATCTCGAAAGAACTCCATTGCATATCCTAGAACTCCTATATATATATGTGTGTGTTTTTTGTGGACATTGTATCCATTTTATAGCCCAAAGGGGCTCATGTGCAAAAATGCATGCAAGGGCATGCATGGCAGGAGGTGCCACTTGTCAAACGGGAGGCATGCAATGGGTGTGGAAGAGAATATCCAATTTGGGCCTCCATTAAGAAGTGTATCATAAGGATTCAGTGCCCTCTGACCCGCATGCTCCATATGGCATGCTAAATGGCAGTTTTTGGGCACCAAATTTCCTAGATTTGACTTTTTTTGGGTCAAACTTGCTCACCGTCCCACCCTGGGATGATGGCTCACCACCATCCCAGGGTGGGATGGTGGGAATATACCACCATCCCAGGGTGGGATGGTGGTGAATTTTGGGCCAAAACCTCCCAAAATTGGGCCGGTAGCCTCCAAAGACCTTTTTGGAGTGGCTAGAACCACTGTGAGCCTCCTCAGGGCTGCCCAAGGGGCCATATGATGTCAATTTGATCATTGTTTGTGGGTGATTAATTAGGTTAACCAAATTTTAGTGTCTAAAAGAAGAATAACCACTTTAAAACACTTCAAATTTTTTGAAAGAAAATGTTACATAAGACGGGAAGAGCAAAACTTAGGCAAATTTGACCCAAGATGTGATGAGGGTATTTTTGTTGGTTATTATACTAAGACTAAATCCTATAGATGCTAAAACAAAAGGACACACACTATGGTAGAAAGTATAAATGTATAATTTTATGAGAATATAGGATTAAGATAACTAGTTCAAGAGATTGTGTATCAGGAATATGGAAGTTGTCAAGAGGAGTTTCATGAAGAATAATAAGAATAAGAGGAAGAAACACAAATAATTCTTCCTAAAACTCCATCCAAGTATTTACATAAACATCATCCAAGAGAGCTAATCATTGGGAATCCAGATGGTAGAAAAATGAGGAGAAGGGTAATAACAACAACTCAACAAGCAAATTTTTCTTTGTTATCTAAATTGAGACAAAATACTTCAATGAGGCAAATGAGGATAAGTTTTGGATTAATGCAATGAATGAGGAATTAGATAAAATAGATAAAAGCAAGACTTGCAAATTTGTTCCATGACCAAAAGATAAAAATGTGATTGGCACTAAATGGGTATTCAAAAAAAAGTTAAATAAAGATGGTCAAGTGGTAAAAAATAAAGCAATATTAGTGTGCAAAGGCTATGCACAGGTAGAGGGAATTGACTTCGATGAGACATTTACTCCAGTTGTAAGAATTGAATCTATCAAAATGTTCTTAGCTTTTCAATCTTCAAAAAATTCAAAGTATATCAAATGGATGTTAAATCGGCATTTCTAAATGGTGTTTTAGAAGAAGAGGTTTACATTGAGCAGCCAAAAGGTTTCAACTTGACTGATAAATCAGACTATGTATGCAGATTGAAGAAATCATTTTATGGACTAAAGCAAGCTCCTAGAGCTTGGTATTCAATATTGGATAAGTACCTACAAGAATAGGGTTTTAGGAAAGGAATATTGAACAGTAACTTATGCATTAAAAATGAAGGGAATGACTTACTAATTGTGGTTGTTTATGTTTATGATATCATTTTTGGAGGAAATAATGATAAGATGTGTTAAAAATTTACAAAGAGCATGTAGAATGAATTTGAGATGTCTATGCTTGGTGAGTTATCCTTCTTTATTGGACTTCAGATTTCACAATCAAAGAAAGGGGTATTCTTGTCACAAACCAAGTATATAAAAGAGATGATAAATAAATTAAAGTTAGAATAGTGCAAACTAATAAGTACTCCCATGGTTATAGGATGTAAGTTAAGTAAATATGATAAATATCCACAGGTAAATAGGAAATTATACAGATCTATGATTGGTAGTTTAATGTATGTCATAACTACAAGACTAGACATCATGCAAGTAGTGGGATTAGTTGTAAGGTTTTGGGCGGAACCCAAGGAAACACATGTAGCAGTAGTAAATAGGATTCTTAGGTATCTAAAAGGTACTATGGAATTTGGGCTCTAGTATCCCAAAAGTGACAATTTTACTCTCACATATTATATAGATGCAAATTGGGATGGCAACATTGATGAAATAAAAAGCATAAGTGGAGGTGCATTATTTTTTGGATATTTTTTGGTCTCTTGTCTAAGTAAGAAATATGCATCAGTATCCTTATCTATAGCATAGGTAGAGTACATTGCAATAGTCTCTAGTTGTACACAAGTATTATGGATGAAGCGAACTCTAGAGGATTTCAAGATAAAACATGATCATCCTATCCATATTTTGTGATAATACAAGTGCTATAAATATTTCAAAGAATCTAGTGATGCACTCTAGGACAAAGCACATTCTAATAAAGTATCACTTTCTAATATAACAGGTGACATAAAAGTATGTTAGGTTAGAATATGTTACTACAAAGGAGTAGATTGCAGACATTTTTACCAAGCCACTACTGAAAGAGACTTTTGAGTACCTTTAAGAAAATTTGAGATTAGTTCTACTCCCAAACCAAAATTAATCACCTCAACAGGAGGTGGGGGAGGGTCTAAAGCTAAGAGTCTCATTCTTATCCCCGATCCCCAAAGGTGACCCTTTGCCATTGATGACAAAGGGGGAGATATTTGAGTTATGTGGAGAGCATTCAGTCTAGGGGAGTTGTTTCTTAGGGAAAGAAATTTTTGAAAAATAAAAAGGAATGATACAAATAAAGGGGTTGCCATCAATGACAAAGAGGGAGATTGTTGGAAATTTTGAGTAGTTTTGGTTGTCATTGATGTCAAAAGAATATTGGTTTAATTTCATCATCATCAAGTGGTTTTTCCAAAAGCAATAAGGTCTTGAAAAGGAATAGGATATAATATTTATTTTTAATATTATATGACTAAAGAGGTCCCAAAGGATGAATAAACGAGAAAGGAGAAGCAAGTTTAAATTAGATATTAATATTATATTATTATAATATTATGGGCCAAATATCAAGACAAAGAAAAGTAAAGTTCAAATTAAAAAATCCATATGGTATATTGAGTGGTTAAAGGTTTAATTATTTAATTTTAAATAATTTAACCTTAAGGTTAAAATTTAAAATTAAATAATAATGATTTAAAGTCCCTAAGTTTTTAAATATAAATTTGAATTTTAAAAATTCTGATGTCCTTGCTGATGTTGGAGAAAAAACATTGAAATGCATATAAATAATGCCAAAAATATTTGGCATTAAGAATCCTTGTGAATCGACGTTTATGCAAAGAGTTCATGCACCATAAGAGAGGATTCACATTTCAAAAAAGGTTGAGGGAAACAAGGCAATAAAGGCAGTGATGTGTATATCCCACTAACTATGGTAGCGAACATAGTAGTTGGAAGAGTGCTAAGGATTGTAGGAAGGAGATCATAGTTTGATCCACGTGATCAACATTTTAGATGTGAGAGGCCTTAATTTTGTCATGGGTGTAGTTTGTGAGGAGAATAAGGAGTAAAACATGTGTCGTTCATCTCATGTGGGCACGCAACCCACTTGGTGGCCTAGCTTGAGCTAGGGTGTTGGGAAGTGCAAGGTCGCATGGTCGAATTCATTGAAGACATTTTTGTGGGCAAGAAGAATTAAAGGTATGCTATTTAATTTTTATCCTCCAAGGTGTTGAAAATTGAAATTATCTAGAGATTGACATGAGTGCTAAGTGCTTGGGGAGTTATAAGGTAAAGGGAAAAATTAAAATATTTTATTTTGGTTTTTGGTGATTGAAATTTATTTTATAAAGTGTGGAGATTATAAGGTGTGCAAGGAAAATTGTTAAGTGTTTTTTTATGGTGAAATTATTGAGTTAAATATTGCAAGTTTGGAGATTATAAGGTCTATAAAATAATTTAATATTTTGTATGAAAAATAATTATTGAGAAAATTATTTTACGGAGATATTGAGATAGGTTGTGGTAACCTAACCTTAGTGTTGGCAAAGAAAATTTGATTGTGGTTAAGACAGGTTTTGAAGACATATCTCCATCAAAATAAAATGTATGGGTACATCTTCCTTTCGATTGAATTATTTTGGAATTGGATATTGTGAATGCTAAGTTGGAGTGAAAAGGATTTCTTGATAAGCATTGTTGAGTTTGGTTTTGAGATATCCAATATTGATTGTTGCAAGTTTTTTTGGAATAAAGGTTGATGCTAGAAACCTTGTTTGATAAGCATTGTTGGAAATATTGAGTGAGACCTCATGTGCATGATTAGGGTTTGTGAAATATAATGAGTATCATTTTATGTGAAGTTTATTTGATAAGCATTATTGAATAATTTTCATTGAGTATTTGATTGAGTTGAGATAAATAAGCTTTTGTAAGAGTTTGTGAGCAAATTTGAGTAAGTCCTAGAAAAGAAATAAGGACAAGTTGAGAAATATTTTATGAAAGCTTAAGGATATATTTATGTGAGCTTTTGTGGAAGCTTACAAATCATATTTGAGGTAATTATTTGATAAGACTTGTGAGCATAGTTGATTGAGTGATTTTTTCAAACCTTGAGTTCAGATTTGGGGTAGATCTAGTAGAGTTGACTAGTGATTGGATCAAGCTTTGTGTTAAGGCTTGAGGGAAGAATTGAGGAAAAATTTTGGTGGAGATTTTAGGATAGGTTTGTGCTATACTAGATACATATATTGAGTATATTTTTGCTAGACTAAAGGATTGTGTTTAGTACAGATCAGAGACAAAGATTGAGAAGATTTATGTAGGGTATAGGATAATATTCAGTACATATATGAGATAGATATAGAGTAATAGTAGGCTTTGGAGGTGACATATATAAGGATAGTAGTCTCCAATGGATAGAGATCCATTATCCAGGATAGTGAGAATAGAGGTCTTCTGAGTAAGGATAAGGGTTTTTAGTGGAGAGAGATCCATAAGCCAGTGTAGTAGAGGCAATAGTCTTCTAGAGGATCACCAACAAAAGAAAGGGAGAAGGAGTTCTCCTATGGAAAGAGATACAAAAAAATTATTATGGAATTGGTGTCTCCTTTGGATATAGGTCCATAAATATTGTAATAGGGAAGGATTCCCAAGAATTTTGTTTAAAAAATTTAAGGGAGAAGGAGTTCTCCTATGGAAAGAGATACAAAAAAATTATTAGGGAATTGGTGTCTCCTTTGGATATAGGTCCATAAATATTGTAATAGGGAAGGATTCCCAAGAAATTTGTTTAAAACATTTAAGTGAAATATTTTCTCCATGGACATAGCCCACATTGGATGAACCACGTTAAATCATGTCTCTCATGTGTGTGATGCTTTGTGTATTGATTTTTGCTTTATTATTGTTGATGTTATCATATGGATTGAGAAGTAAAAAGTTTTATTTTATACATTTCACCCCCATCTTAGTATAAGCACATGTTATTCAAAAACTACTGAGAGGAAGATCGATGCCCTATATTCTAAACTCACAAAGGAAAATATATACAATGGTGATCTAAAAATGACATCATCAAGTTGAAGGGCATTATTGATAAGGATCCTTCCGAGAAATATGTGCAGTTGAAAGTTAAATGAATCAAAGATTTGGGGGCTAAATTGAAGAAGATATAAGAATAAAAAGATAAAAAATGTTTAACATCAACTAAATTAAAGAGAAAATTCATAGAATAGGAAGAAGCCTTATCCAGTGCTCTAAATAATTTGCAATAGGAAAAGAATAAGCCATCTAGCTCGATAATATCTAAAAAAAATCGTATACAAGTCTAACACTTTTACTGGGTAAAAATAATAGGAGTGACTTTAAAATTTTTCTCCTTTCTATACAAAGCTGAAACAAGTTGGTGCTACTTCCAAGTTTTCCAAAAATGAGATAGAGAGGGAATAAAAGGCTTTGATATCCAAATTTTAGGAAGCATAAAACTTTATAAAAAATTTGAGATATCTTGATAGCTCCCCTACCTTGAAAGCACAATCTAAATAGGATGTAGAAAACTAGAAACTTCTTGCACACTAGATCTACTGAGCCAATGACATCATTGATACAACAAGAGAGATATTCACCATCATAAAAAAATAGATCGATGAAAGCATCTCAAAACCTTGGGTGCACAATGTTTATGGGATGAAAAATCAGTTTTTTGTGAGCAAGAAGAACTCGTACAGTTATTTGAAATATAGATGACATATTAGAGTGAGATTGAATCACTAGATGTAGAAAATATTTTTACACTTTTCTATAAGCTTTCTCATCTCTTAGTAAAGGCAATATTAGGAAAAAACTTTGGATTTTACACCTGCAAGTAGAAACACAATGAAAAATAATAAAAGCAACAACACACGTAACACAGAGGTTTATGTGGAAATTTGCAATGTGCGGGAAAACCATGGGGTAATGGAAACTTATCCTTTTTATTATTTTTAGCAAAAACTTACATTCACATTTTCAACATTTCAACATTACTTTGATATGCAAGGGATCAAGTCCCTTTTATAGAGTAGAATGAAGACTCCAAAATGTTCATTTCCTCTCCCAAGTAAAGTTCCTAAACCTATTTGTCTTCTATATATTGACATCTATCCTAGATGTCTACTTGCCTAGATGTTTGACCTAGATGTCTAGTAGCCTAGAAATCTTGTCTACTACCTAGAAATCTAGCTTCGATGTATAGTAGCCCAAATATCTACCCTAATTCTTAGATGTCTAGCATCCCAGACATTTGGTCTACTACCTAGACGTCTGGACTAGACATCTAGTAGTCCAGAAATCTTGTTTGCTACCTAGAATTATAGCCTAGACATCTAGTAGCCTAGACATCTGGTATGTTGCAAATTCCTTTTTTGTTGATTATGCACCTGTATAGTGACTTCATTTCCTAAAATTCTCCCACTTGAAGTCAGTATTAAGGAATTATTATACGAAATATTTTCATCCAGTTCCAATTTCCCAATTTTACCCTTGTTACTTTTTTCACCACTCAAACTTCTCTACCTTGACTAGCTTTGTAAGCATATCTGTAGGATTCGCTTGAGTATTTATTTTTTGCAACAAGATACTACCTTATTCCACCATATTTATTATAAAGTGGTACTTGAAATAAATATATTTCATGCAATCATGGAATTTTGAATTCTTCACTAGCTGAATACACTTTTCCTATCACAATGCAATGTACTTTTCTTCTGCATTACCTTGAAGTCACCCAACAATCGCTCTAGCTAAATTACCTCATTTTTGGCATGAGTTACTGTAATGTATTCTACTTTAGTGGTGGATAAATCCATAATAAACTACAACTTAGAAGCATCACTCATTGTTCCTCCAGAAAGAGTGAAGGTATATCCTATAGTGGATTTTCTCCCATCTCTATCTCCACCATAATCAGAATCCACAAAACCTTTAATTTGTAAATTTTGCAATCCAAAGTAAATGGAAACATCTAAAGTGGCTTTTAGATATCTGAATATCCACTTCACCGTATTCTAATGCTCCTTACTAGGATTTGACATGTACCGACTGACTAATCCCACTACTTAGGAAATATCTAGTCTGGTGCTCACCATGGCATACATGAGGCTTCCTACTACTGATGAATATGATACATGAGATATCAATGTATTTCATGCAATCATGGAATATTTGATTCTTCCACCACATTTATTATAAAGTGGTATTTCATGCAATCATGCAGACTTGCCATAGACCAATTGGACCTTCACGCCTATTGACCTGCGGCTGCCCAGTTGACCTGGCCAGGGAAAATTAAAAAATTGTTTTCACCAAATTTTACGCGTAACTATATTTTTGGTTGGAAAAACAAGGAGGAATACTCAAAATTTTCAACTTTGAAATTCAAATTTGGCGCCCAAACCAGCAAAAAGGAGAAGCAAACTTCCCAAGGTGATATCTTTCTCAATATTGGTCCATTTTTGACCAATTTTTTTGAATTGTTTTACAAATTCAGTACTCTATCCATATATTTTGCCTCCTATCTAATTTGTAACATTGTAAGGGCTAAAATTTCAGCATTTTTAGTGCTATCATTGTAATTGCAAAATTGAAATTTTTAATTTTGTAAAAGCACTAAATAGCCCATTTTTGTTATTTTTGGAGAGCAAATTTGTAAAATCTAGGCAATTTAATTGCATAGGAAACTAAAATTGTTCCTAAGCCTAGATTAAGATTCTAGAATACCATTTTGTAATCCTCCTAGTCTGATATATACTAGGAAAAATATGGCTCAAGACCTCAGATCAAACATGGAAAACCTTACTTCTGTAGTAGATATTTTAGCAGAGAAGATAAGAGATATTGTTGTGCAATTCAATCCTAGTGAAATCAAAATCCACCATAATCATGCCAACAAAGCTAAATTTGAGGTTAAAATGTATGATGGATCTAGGGATCCTGACATCTTATCTGCATGGATTTTAGATATGCAAACTTGGTTTGCTTATGCTGAAATTTCGGAGGATGAAAAAGTCACATTTGCTACACTAAAACTCATAGGTTTAGCAAAAGTTCTCATTGTAGAAAGATAGATTCATAATGCCACCATGACTTGGAAAGAATTAAATCAAATTCTGAAAAACACCTTCTTTCCACAAAACTACCAAAGTGACCTCACTACCAAGTGGTATAGATTGAGGTAAACCTATGGAATGTCAGTTTCTGATTTCATTTTCCAATTTAATAGGATGAGGGTATTTCTTGGTGTGAAAGACTCAAAAGATGATTTGATTAATAAATTCACTCGTGGCTTGCAAGATCATATTTTTAGGGAGATCAAATTCAATGTCTTTCTCACCTTGGATGTGGCATTTAATCATGCCATTCTTGCAAAGGAGAAAGTTGGTGCATATCAAAAGTCTCATTCATCACAGGAGGGCTCTTCGAAAGGCGGGAATCAGCATCAACAAAAGGTGAAGAACAATTCTCAATATTCCCTCATTCTTCTTCTCCTCCCACTTCTCCTAAAACACATTATTCTTCCTTTCATGCTAAATATTCTTCTTCTTCATTGTATTGTTAATTTTTAAAAAGCATGGACATGTAAAATCCAAATGCTATACTTTTGAGAAGTTTAAGAAGAAGAAATCCCTAATTGTACAACCTACACATGAGAAACCACAATATGTTCCCATTTTGGCTACATGGACAAAAGAAGAATATCCTGCTTTAAAGGGTAAACTAAAAAAAGTTACCCTAATGTCCAATGTGTTTGATCAAGGAGGGTGTGATCATTTGTTTTTCACTAGAGCCCACTTGATGCATGATTTCTATGTTGATTGTATCATTGATAACGGATTGTAAAAGAACCTCATTGTGAAGTCCATTGTGGAGAAGTTGAAACTTACCATCAAACCACATCACCAACATTACACACTTGGGTAGAAAGATGTAGACTCCAAATCCAACATCACCCATACTTGCACCTTGAATTTTGCTTTTGGTGACAAGTTTGTGGATAAAGTTAGGTGTGATGTCACAAATATGGATTGTTGTGGAATCTTGCTGGGTAAACCCTATCAATTTGATAGGAATGCTATTTATCATGCTAAAAATAACACCTAGACATTGGAGTTGCATGGTAAAAACTACTTGATACAAAGCACTACACCTACTTCGAATTTGATGTTAATTTGAAGGCAAGTAAGGAAGCCATTGAGTTAAGCACTTATTTTAGCTCCTACTAGCATTTGTCCCACACAAAATGAAGAAAAAGCACCACATAAGGAACATGCAAAGGAATAAGTTTCACTCCCACATGATGAACAATCACAAGAGCAAGTGGTTAAGGAACCCACCATTCTCACTCATGAGAAATATGCCATTGATTCCATTGGTATAATTTTGGGTACACCTATAACTACTAAACCACTTGTTCAACAGAAGTTACCTTTGGATTTTCCCACTCCCACCATTGAACACATGGAGGAGCAATATAAGGCTACTTGCCTTACTAAGAACCGATAGAGCCTTCTAGGCAAGGTACCACAAGAATTGCAGGAGACTCCGTAGGGAGTGGTGCGAAAGCATCACAATCCTCACTCACCACAGGTTGGAGGTAGAGTTTGGGTTCCTTTGGATGAGTTTCGCTTTCCAAAAACACCATTTTAGGACCCTCATTTGGTACCTGATCCTATTTTCAATCCTACAGTAGTAGTGGCACCTGATTGTCAGCTTTCACTCATTTCAGATAGAGTTTTCGATATGAAGACTCATCACACTGGACAGGGTTCTTCCACTACTTACCTTGTCACTCGTTACGGTAACTTTCCACACATGGCTCGCTGGATTCCTCACCATGATATGGACCATGAATTTCCACATTTGTTGAGAGCATTGGGGTTCAATGCTTATATGGTTGGGAGGAGTGTTGAGGATAACTTAAGCTTATCAACTTAAGCCTAAGTTAATTATTATTATTATTTACTATTCTTATTTCATTGCACTTTGTATTCACGTGAGGCATAGTATGCCCATGTTAGAAATAGGTTGTTAGCATGTTTTTAGATGGTTGTTAACTGTTAGAGATCTCCTTTGTCCTCTAGCAGTAAATGGACATCCCTAGTTAGCATTTGGTTAACTAGTAGTTAAGTGGTTGGCCATGTTTGGCAGATTGTTGCAACCACTTAACCTACGTAACATCCATTGTAATTATATATATACTTACATTATGATGAATAATATAGCTTCATACTATTTTTCCTACATCAGGAACCCCCTTTTGTATTAGGTGATTAAATGGCCTACATTTATCAAAACGTTGCACAATAAAATGATAAATTGATTGGATATTTTCTTGTAAACTATGTAATTCCTTTAAGTTCTTTTGGGGAGGAATCTCCATGATGACCTTGACCTTATTAGGGTCCACCTCAATTCCTCTTTTGGAGAAAATGAATCCTAGAAGTTTGCCTGATGTAACAACAAAGACATATTTCTTGGGATTCAACCTTACATTATTCTCTAGGAGTTGGTAAAAATCTTTCTCCAATACACCAATGTGTTTTTATCGAGTTTTAGATTTAGCCAAGAGATCATCCACATATTCTTCGATAATATTATGCATGTAGTCATGGAAAATTTATGTCATAGCACGTTGATATGTGGCACCTATATTTTTGAGGTCAAAGGGCATCACCTTGTAACAAAAATTTCTCCAAGGTGTAGTGAATGTTTTTTTGTGTTGGTCATCAATATTTATTCATATTTGGTTGTATCCTAAAAAATCATCCATGAGTGAAATCATTTCATGGCCAGCATAGGTATCAATTCGAGTTACAATGTTTGGGAGGGGAAACCATCCTTAGGATATGCTTTATTAAGATATTTAAAGTTAATGCATATGCATATCATCCCGTTAGGCTTACGAACAGGTACCATGTTTGAGAGCCACTTAGGATAGTCTATAGGAACTATAAATTTCACATCTAAGATTTTTTGAAGCTTTGTTTTTACCAAGAGGGCCACAGTAGGATGCATTCTCCTAAGTTTTAATTTGACTGGCTTAGCATAATTCTGTAAGATGAGATTATGGAAAACCAAAATAGGATCGATACTAGGCATGTATTTATAGGAATATGCAAATTGAAAGCACGAGGATACGAAAACAAAAAGGAAAGTGCCAAGTACGATGCTTGTAGAACCAAACTTAACGCTAAAAGCCTATGTATTGAAAAATGCATGAAAAGAAAGAACATAGACGAATCGACACAAGATAAAAGCAATATGGAATATGGCCCTCTTTATTGATATGCTTTCAAAGTCGTGTTACAATACGTCTCCTTCCTTTTTAGGGGATAGGAGCGTTAAATATGTTTCTTATCACATCCATGGATAGCAATCCTTCTTCCGCGTGCCCACATGTAAGATGGGCGGACCAAAATGTCACCGCCACTTGTGTATATGAGTTTTCACTCCTCGCTGCTCCTCTGATGTCGAAGACCTGCGTTCAAGGAAACAGAGAGGATCAGTAGCACCTGCAGATAGAATAAAACATGTGTTTCCCAAGGCCTATTGTTAGTGTATGCATGAAAATATTAAAACGATGACCAAATAACATCAGAACGACCTGAAAATTTGATAGAAGCATGAATATGTTACCAGGAGACCACTGCAAAAAGAACAGTCAGGAAATTCCTCACATATTTGTATTCGCTCCGGGGTGGGACGAATTAACCTACAACAAATTGTCAAAAAGCACCCTCTTCAATGTCCTATCCCGGAAGCTCCAAATGACCTGCAAAGTTGGGGTTAGCTAATTGGGGGTGTTTTGGGAAGACCCAGAAGGTCATATTTCTCCAATTTGGCCTCTATCACCCAGATTTTGATGATGCCATCTACAGGTTAGTAAAGGCGAGAAATGACAAAAACCTGGTCAAAATTGCTCAAAATGAAATGAAATTTAAACTACAGCCTATTTAAATAACCTAGAATAAGATGCAAAAAGAAAATAAATGAAATCTGCCATATATTTCTATTCATCCTGGGGTGGGGCGTTTAGAACTGCGACAACTTGGGGAGCGCCCGGGGGCAGGACGCCCACCGTTTGGGACTTTGTTTCGGCACCAATCCACTTGGGATGGGTCCAAAACCTGTTATGGGGTGTTGTCGACAAATTTTGTGAAGTATTGTGGCCAAATGCTCGGGTTTGGGTCCGGATTCGTGCTTCCAATAGTCACCCAATAACCTCCCTTTCGAATGAGAGATTAAGGATGTGAAAAGCACAAATCGCAAGTAGGTATGTAAATTGGCAGCACTTCGTTGCTCAAATGCTCCCTCTCTCTTCTTTTTTGGGTGAGAAAACTCACCAATTTATAGACCTAGGGTCTCTCTGTTTGAATTGCGCATGCGAGGTCGCCACTTGAGTTTGCATGTCCTATTTTGAGAAAATAGATTATTCCCTGATTTAGAGTCTCCTTGCATGAGGCCTCTAAAATAAAGACATGCATGACTGAAGTCTCTCTCCTTGATTTGGAGCCGTTCCTCGCAATTGCATGGCCTGAAGCTTCAGTTAACTGGTGGACTTGTCGAGGTTTGACTTTTTGCCAGTCAAACTTGCTATTCGCCTCACCCTGGGGTGAATGCTTCTATTCATCCCTGGGTGGGACGAATTCTAGTTTGTATTCATCCCTGGGTGGGACGAGCAGAGAGCAAGGTGCCAAAAAGGTGCCAAATTGACCTTTGACCTTCCAAACTACTTTTGGGAGTGGTTAGGACCATTGTTTAACCTCTGGGGGCTGCCCTGGGGGCTGTGTGTGTCAATGCGATCAGTGCTTGTTGTCACATAATCGGATTGGTGCTATTTTGGTGTCTATAGATGCCCCTTTTTGGGAAGCATTGTGCAAGGCACAGCGCTGAGCAAAAATAGATAACCAAAGCACTAATGATTAGGGTTTCTCAGTAACCTAACCAACTCTTGATGCCCCAAGTATGGAAAGGGCACGCATTCTTGAATCCTTGCTTCTGATGAGCTAAGGAACTTAATTCAAGTGTTAACCTTGTTTAGTGAGGTGTTACTTGAGCTTGGACATTGATCAGTCATGAATAGGCAAAGGGCACAACCTTTTGTCTATGGGAACCTTGAGTTCATGATTCACGAATGCCAAGTGTTTGATCAGCTTGTGATTATTGCTTGTTTTCTGCCCCAAGAAGGGGCATGATTGTCTTTGTCAATGATCCTTTGAATGCGTGTCATTTCCTTGATTGGGTGTGTTTTTGTTGATTGGTGACTAAGTGTGACTACCCCCTCAAGCGACGAATCGATGAGGGAATGACCGACATGAGAAAAGCGATGAGTCGCTTGACCCAAGATGACTTAGGTAAGGGTGCCTTTAGTTGTTTACCTTTGAATGCTCAAGCAGTTTCCGAACATTCTGACCTATTTTTGGTGGGTTTGAACCCTTTTTGTGACGCATTTTGGAGTTGAAATTGGCAAAAATCCATCCTCCCGTGGAGCGGTCCGGCTATGGTAGCCTTCTTAGGGAGTAGGATAGTGACAATTTGTGACCCCAATGTCTATTTTGGATGCCAAGAATGTCAGGCGCAAAGGCGCCTTCGTTCGGCAATGTTATTGCTATTTTTGGTTGGGTTTTGACCCGTTTTGTGACGCCGTTTGGGGATGAAATTCTCGAAAATCCGTCCTCCCGTGGAGTGGTCCGGCTATGGTAGCCTTCTTAGGGAGTAGGATAGTGAGGATTTGTGACCCCGACATCTGTTTTGCATGCCCGGAATGTCAAGTGCAAAAGCACTCTCATTGGACAGTTTTATTGCTTTTTTTGGTGCATTTTTGTGCAGTTTTTGTTGTTTTTGAAATTTTTGCTCTGTATTCATCCCTGGGTGGGACGAATTCCTGTTTAGTATTCATCCCAGGGAGGGACGAGCGCTAACCAGAGCGCTCATCCTAGGGGGGAACGATTACAGGCTCAAAAAGCCTATTTAAAGGCCAAAACTGGGTTTTGGGCTCATTTGCATTTGTTTTTCCTGGCGATTTGGAGCTCTGAGGAGGAGGAGGTCAATTCTACGAAGCGAAGCACTGCCCAATTTTTCCCGCCACCATGAGTTCACACATCGGATCGAGCGGCGGAGCCAAAGCGAGACCAGTGAGTGCCCTTGCTCTTTATTGTTTGTTTGTTGTACAGTTGTAAAATCGTAAGTTATTTGTTTTTTTGTCCTTTTGTTTGTTTTGTTTGTTTTTCTTTTGTTTTTCAAATTTAAAAATGAAACCTTAGTCTACCAAAATTAACACTTAGTTTAAAACTTAGTTGAACCCTAGTTAAACAAAGATCAGAAGTTTAGTTTAAAACTGAGCTTAAAAAACTTAGTTTAGAACATAACTTAAAACTTCGCTTAACCCGAATTTAACAAAGATCAAAACTTAGGTTAGAAACATAGGGTAAAACTGAGCATAAAAATGTAGCTCAACCCTAGTTATTTTTTGTGGTTTGTGTTTTTGTGTTTGTAAGTGATCAATTGATTTTTAGAGTTAAAAACCCTAGGACTGTCAAAAAATTATTTTGTTTAATTAATTTATTTTTTTGTTTTTAATTTATCAGTTAGAGTTAAAAACCCTAGAACTGACAAATTAGTTTTTTGAATTTTTGTGTTTGTTGTTTAATTTATCAGTTAGAGTTAAAAACCCTAGGACTGACAAATGATTTTTTTGTTTTATTTGTGTGTTTTTAATTTATCAGTTAGAGTTAAAAAACCTAGAACTGACAAATGATTATTTTGTTTTAATTTGTGTGTTTTTAATTTATCAGTTGAGAGTTAAAAACCCTAGAACTGACAAATTAGTTTTGTGAATATTTGTTATGTTTTTGGCTGTACATTTTGATGCCTTGCTGTACAGTTTTTCATTGTTTTAATGTTTTTGTGTTGTTTTCTTTTGCAGGTTGTGAAGAGTCGGTACCGTGTGCCCACGGTGTTTACTGAAGCATGGGAGGCACTGACTTTGGCTGACTGGGATTGGCTTGATGCCCTTGGGCTCAAGCAGGTGACTCGACTGGAGCCGGTGGTCGGGGATCGGGCCTATCTGATGGCCCTGATCAACTTGTGGGATCCCCGGACCAACACCTTCCATCTCCCAATAGGGGAGATGATGGTGACCTTGGAGGATGTCTATCAGATTCTTCGGATTTTGATAGATGGACTACCGATCCGGATGACACCGTGGGATCAGCGGACAGTAGTGTTGACACGTTGCTTTGGACATGGAGAGGAGATGGGGGTGGACAACCTAGTGGAGAGGGTAGAGGGCGACTGCCAGATTGGTGGCATATTGGTTCGATGGTGGCTAGAGAGGGGTGTGTTGGGAGTGAGGCACGCATTACTTATGGGCCTCATTTCCAACATGCTTCTCCTCGACTCTTCGGGTGCGAGGTTCTCGTGGAACCTGCTAGAGGTGGTGTTTCGGTTGGTGGAGTGTCCTACGGAGGCACCTATGATCATGAGATGGGGATAGACTCTGCTGGCACAGCTCTATGATGAGTTGTACGAGGTCCGCTGCTAGAGGCAGAAGGGGATTAGTTGCAGCTACTTGTTGTAGTGTTGGGCTTGGCAGCACATAGCAGTGGAGAGGCCGACGGGGTTGCCTTGGATGACTCGGGCGGAGATGGTAGATCGAGAGATTGGATACGGGGCATTGTGGTGGAGGTCGGAGGAGCAGGGTCAGAGTCGGTGATGGGCAGGTGTCGTAGGGCACTATGTCGATGCCTTCGCTCGGCTTGCTCTAGGGGAGGTGTTCTGGCACCCCTACCGGGACTGTCCAGCTTGGCTTGAGGCTGGAGAGTGGCTCCGATGGGTACGGAGGGGGCGGTGGCTGATTGGGCATCACGGGACTGAGCAAGAGTTTTTCCCATATGGCCGGGTTACACGATAGTTTGGGGTGCGCTAGGGGTTTCCTGGTGAGCCCGTGGTTTATCGACATCAGGGGATGAGAGGACTCTAGACCGGCTAGTCGTTGCACCACTTGGTGAGGATTCAGATACAACTATTGACGTCCTGGATGTGGATGACATCGAGGTTACCATCGAGTATGAGCAGTGGTGGACTTTGCGATGATGGCGAGGCGAGGGACCTCTAGGGGGTGCAGCAGGGGATGAGGGTGCAGAGGCACCAGGAGAGGGCTAGGGAGTTCTGCTGGATGATGTGGACATGGTGGAGGTTGAGGATGTTGGAGGGGAGTTTGGGGTGCCGGATCAGCCGGAGATGTAGGACGTCTCAGAGTAGTGGGAGCCGGAGTGGTCGTTGTCTAGAGATTCGATGCATCGGGAGTTTTGAGGGTGTGGAGGTAAGGCATCACGTTGAGATGGCACGATTGGAGGACCTACTGTGGAGACAAGATGAGGAGATAGGAGAGGCTTTGCAGGAGAGGGATCGCATGTGGAATTAGTTGGCAGAGTAGGTGAACGCATTTGTGTGTATTATAGGGGGATGGGGACACCAATGTTGCATAGGAGAGGGATCTCTTGCGGGCACAACTGGCAAAGAGAGGAGAAGACATTGGCACAACACGATGATGTAGTAGCTTATTATCATCGATGGGAGGTAGAGTGGTTTTGATGGGAGGTAGAGTGGTTTTGACATCGGATGGATATGGAGGGAGAGATTATCTACCTCGGTGGGTGGTTACCTGAGCCTCCTGGAGGTGGCTCTTCACGTCGGACGAGAGACAATGATACTGAGTAGTCAGCATCGTCTCATCACAGGCGGCTAGATGAGGGGGGCACTAGTGGGCGTGATGCAGGGGCGAGCAACAGTCGCCCTGAGAGGTCCCATAGGACCCACACCACGGGGGTAGTTCCCGTCGCACCGATCCTGCGTGATCATGGTGGCCGATGCCCTAGGCTTGGGGGTTTGTGAGCTTTTGTCTTTTGTTGCGAGGTCAGAGGACCGGTTCATTGTAGCCTGTGGGCATTTTTGATGATATATATACAGATGACTCTTTTTTGGTGTTTATGAACTTTTCATGGTGTGTTTTTCTGTTTATGCACAGTTATTTATGATGATGTATGCATGTGGTATTATGAATGCGATGTTTCTAATTATATGATGTATGCATATGGAATGAATGAAATGATTTGTTGATAACTTGTCGATGGCACCATAGATTGTGCAAGATTGACTGGCTTGCTGTACTTATGGGATGACTTTGTGGAATGACTTTGTAGGTGAAAACTTTGTTTTTGTATTTTGCATATTTTTTGATGGTGATGTATGGAATGAAATGTACCAGTTGTTTTTAAAATGTAGTTAAGCTTTTCTGAGATTCAGATATTTTAACTAACTAGCCAAGATTGTACATTTATCTCGCAAGACTTTTGAACAAGGTATAAATCCGACTTGAGGTTAACCAAGTTATTTCACATCCCTATGTGTGCAATTGAGTTCGTTTATGTGGTATTTATCAGGATACCACCAGTGCCAGATAGGCTATCAACCAAACCTGTACTGAGGATCACCTAACTAGCTCCACTAACTCCGTTGTTGTATTTAGTAAGATTAATCCATGGGACAATCTAAGGTACCATAAGCTAGCTCATCCACATGCAAACATTGGTCTACTCACACGCAAAGCTAATGTGACAGACATATCGTCATGCGTTTAGGATACCGCCATTGCCAGGTAGGTTGTCCACCAAACCTGTAATGAGGATCACCTAGATGGTTTTCGAATGCTGAGAATTCCAAGGATTCAAGTTTTTTTTTGGGGTGGATGTCTTTATAGTGATGAAAATTATTTTTTCTCTTTGTTTTTCTCTTTGAGCAAGGATTTTGAATAGTGGTGATAACCACTATTATTTGATTTGGCTTTTGAGCTTTGTAAGGTTGAGCTTGTATGTTTTTGGCGTATGAATGGCCTTGATCCTTTTGGCCTTGGGGATGACTACCCATCCTGTTCAGGGACGTGTAGTATGAATCCTTACGACTTTGGGAACCAAAGGGGATTATGGAGATTATGAAGTAAGGGCATTGATCTTTTAGGCCTTGGGGATGACTACCCATCCTTGTCAGGGGCGTGTAGTATGAATCCTTACGACTTTGGAGACCAAAGGTGATTTGGAGATGGTCATGATGATGGCTTGTTGGGATTTTGTTTTTGAATGGTCATTGATCCTTTTAGGCCTTGGGGATGACTACCCATCCTTGGCAGGGACGTGTAGTATGAATCCTTACAACCTTAGGGACCAATGGTGATTGGGATTTGTGGTAGTGGTGAAAACCACTATTGATTTAGGGGAATTGATGGGGAAGAGCTTGTCCTTTTGTCAATTCTCAGCACTCTTGAACCATTCACATAGGGGGATGAATAGGCTAATATTTCACCTATGGTACCCTAGACTGCTTTGTAGGTTTCTCTTGCGTTCACACAACTTGGGAATTATTTTATGTGTTTTAACTTGTGTAGGGATGTTACGTAACGAGGCGTGACCCAAGTAAAACTTTCCCTTGTAAAATTTGTTTAACTTTGTACTATTTTTGGCTAGAAATTTAAAGACAACTGAATGACAAAAACCCTACATACATTAGGATGCAACTGACTATGCGAACAATGGGGATGGTGTTATTCTAGATGTATGTGTTTATAAAATGGATGGAATGTGGAAAATGAAGGAATTGCCGAGCAATTACAGTCTATGGTGCTTTTGACATGTATAACCTAGAAAATATGCAATGTATGGATGCGATGCCTAATGCAACCTATATTTTTGTATTTTGATTTTTACGAGTATGCATGGAATTGAAATGCAATTTTTTTTGTTATTTTTGATGATTTTATTATTTTTGTTTGTTTTTTGAATATTTATTTTGACCAAGCGGTTATGGTAACCCTTGGAGCTTTTGGTTTGACCAAAGGGTTTATGGATACCTTTGGGGCATTTTTGGGTTGACCAAGCGATTGTGGGAATCCTTGGAGCTTTTGGGTTGACCAAAGGGTTTATGGACACCTTTGGAGCATTTTGGGTTGACCAAGCGATTGTGGGAATCCTTGGGGCATTTTTGGGATTGACCAAGCGATTGTGGGAATCCTTGGAGCTTTTGGTTTGACCAAAGGGTTTATGGACACCTTTGGAGCATTTTGGGTTTGACCAAGCGATTGTGGAAATCCTTGGAGCTTTTGGGGTTGACCAAGCGATTGTGGAAATCCTTGGAGCTTTTGGGTTGACCAAAGGGTTTATGGACACCTTTGGGGCATTTTGGGTTTGACCAAGCGATTGTGGGAATCCTTGGAGCTTTTGGTTTGACCAAGCGATTGTGGAAATCCTTGGAGCATTTTGGGTTGACCAAGCGATTGTGGAAATCCTTGGAGCTTTTGGTTGGACTATGGCTCTCTAAATGTGGAATGGCCTCAAATGACTGATGTTCAAGGGTTCTAGCTCCTTGATTCCTTCAAGAGAGGCGAGCTGGTATGTTCTAGGTCCTATTTTACTATCAATCACATAAGGACCTAACCAGTTTGCCATGAACTTGTCCCTTAGATGGGATGACAAATTAGAATTTTGTTGGTTCTCTTTTAAGACCAAGTCACCAACCTGAAAGTCCCTTAGGTGAACCTTCATGTTGTATGCTTTCTTAAGTCACTCTTGATAGATATGCAAATGCTCAAGAGCATTGACGCGTCGTTCATCGAGCAATGTAAGTTGGTCTAACCAGGCTTGCCACGCAGTGTCATCATCGATGAACTCTTGCATTGAAATGCGCAGGGAAGGGATTTCCAACTCGAGAGGCATGACTGCCTCGGAGCCATACACCAACGAAAATGGAGTAGCCCTAGTGGGCGTCCGAATGCTAGTGTGATATGCCCATAGGGCAAGCGGGATTTGAATGTGCCAATCCTTATGACTATCTACGACTGTCTTTTTGAGGATGGCGACTAGCATTTTGTTTGACGCCTCTGCTTGCCCATTTGCCTATGGATAATAGGGTGTTGAAAAACTGTGTTGAATCTTGTACTTTGTGGTCAAAGCACGCACATATTTATTCTTGAAGGGCATCCCATTATCCGAGAGGATCTTGGATGGAATACCAAAATGACATATGATGTTATGCAAAATAAACTCCGCAATGCGGGATCCAGTCGTAGAGGTTAGCGGAATTGCTTCCACCCACTTGGTGAAGTACTCTATGGCCGTTATGATGAACGTGTGATGACCCAACGATGCAGGGGAGATCTTTCCGATTAGATCAAAGCCCCACTACAAAAAATGCCAAGTCGATTGAATCGGTTGCAAGGCCTGAGAAGGTACATGTGTCAAATTAGCATGGTGTTGACACTTCACGCACTTCTTTACATATGCACAACAATCTCGCTCTAAAGATGGCCAATAATAGCCCATGCAGAGAATGCACTTTGCGATGGCCATACCGCTGAAGTGGCCACCACATGTACCATCATGGGCTTGGGTGATCACCCAAGCGGACTCCTTCTGGTCCAAGCAACGGAGGAGGATTCCTTCATAGCTCCGACGATACAAAATGTCTCCTAGCAAGACATGCTTTGCCGCTTTCTATTTAAATGATATTTTCGTGGCTTGTGTCAATCCAAGTGGGAGGTTACCTAACTTGAGGTAATCCCTAATGGGTGTGTACCAATCCTGCTGATCAGAAACCTCGATGGTATGAACGACCAATCCCTCTTGAAGTTCATCCCTAGCAAAAGCTGAGTGGGAAAGAACTTGTAAAAACAACGTTGTGTTGCTATTAAGAGGGGTCGGGGAGAACAAGGACCCCCAATTGGCTTGAGTCAAACAATCTTGGATTCGAGAGAACCGATCCTGAGATGGTTCAATCTGGATCAAGTGGATTCCTGGCGTTAGGTCAGAGCTTGCTCGCTCCATCACAGATTGCGATAATGTCTTGACCTGAATGGTCGTCATTTCACTGGAAGGGTCTTGCGGGATTAGTGACCCCAAAGAGGCCATAGTATCCGCAAAATAATTCGATGATCGAGGGAGTGCCTCGATGTCATACCATTCAAGTTGTGCCAGGAATTTGTCCACAAGGGCTTTGTAGGCCTGCAGGACTGGGCATTTACATTGGAATACCCCTTTGACTTGATTGACAATTAACAACGAATCACCAAAGATGTTTAAACGTTTAATGTTCATGGTGATCGTTGTTTGAAGACCTATGAGCAAGGCTTCATATTCTGCATTGTTGTTGGTGCACGGGAAGTCTAATTTAAATGATAGAGGCATTGGAGCCCCTTGTGGTGTGAAGAATACAATTCCCGTGCCACCTCCTTGCTCACATTTCGAACCATCGAAGAATAGGGTCATGTCAGCCTGTGACTCAGGCTCATTAGAATCTGGCGATTCTGAAACATGGAAGACCCCATCATCCGGTAGTTCTACGGTCAGAGGTTGATCGTCTTCAAGAGGAGCCTCTGCTAGTTGATCGGCGATGACTTGACCTTTTATGGATTTCTGTCCAATGAATTCTATGTCAAACTCCGTCAACAACATGATCCATTTCACCGTGTGGCTACTATGATAAGTACGACTCATCATGTATCGCAATGGATTCTCCTTAGACACAACATACGTCGTATTGCTGAGCATGTAGTGGCATAGCTTTTTGGTAGCAAACACCACTACCAAGCAGAGCTTCTCAACGTATGCATAGTTAAGTTCATAACTGACCAGGGTGTGGCTAAGATAGTAAGTAGCCTGTTCTTTGTGCAATTCATTTTTTTGGGATAGCATGGCACCCAGTGCCACCTCAGTAGCTGAGATGTATAAGTAGAATGACACTCCTGGTCTAGGTGGTGCCAATACTGGTGGCGAAGCCAAGTATTGTTTAATGTCATCAAAGGCTGACTGGCACTCGTCATCCCAATGAAATGCGACCCCCTTGTGCAATAATTTATTCATGGGTCGACACTTGTCAGATAGCTGCGCTATGAAGCGCTTGATCGATGCGACCTTTCCCTACAGACTTCTGAGCTGCTTGATGGTAGTTGGGGGAAGCATTTCAAGGATTGCCTTGACTTTGTTTGGGTCTACCTCGATTCCTCGTTTGGAGACTATGAAACCCAAGAGCTTTCCAGATGTGATGCCAAAGACGCACTTCTTGGGGTTTAGTCTAACTTTATGTTCAATGAGGCGATCGAGGATCTTGCTCAAGTCATCGAGGTGATCTGGGCGCAAAAGAGATTTGGCCAACAAATCATCCATGTAATCTTCCAAAGTTTTGTGCATGTAATCATGGAAGATGTACGTCATGGCACGTTGGTAGGTGGCGCCAACGTTTTTAAGGCCAAAGGGCATGACCTTATAACAAAATGTCCCCCAAGGCGTTGTGAACGCCATTTTTAGTTGGTCCTCGGGATTGATACGAATTTGATTGTATCCCGAGAAACCATCCATGAGGGAAAGCATTTCATGGCCCGTTGTAGCATCTACCAATGCGTCAATGCTAGGCAAGGGAAAATCATCCTTAGGACTCGCTTTGTTTAGATCTCAAAAATTGGTGCATATGCGAATCCTCCCATCGGGCTTTTTGACGGGCACCATGTTAGACAACCATGGTGGGTAATCCATGTAGATGACAAACTGTGCATCCAACAACTTTTGTAATTCGTCTTTGACCATTAAGGCCACTGTTGGGTGCATCTTACGTAGTTTTTGCTTTACTGGCTTGACTGTCGGATCAAGCGTTAAATTATGCATGACTAGCTACGGGTCTAGTCCCGACATGTCTTTGTATGACCATGCAAAAACCTCCTTCTTCTCTTTGAGAAGGGCAATGTAGTCGGCTTGCTCTTCGGGGGATAGACTTACCCCCAGCTTGATGATGTGCATGTTCATTGGATCTGAGCCGATGTCTACATCAGTTGTCTCCTCGACCGACATGTGGGATCCGTCCTCCAACTGGTGTGGAGTTGGGATCAAGTGGATATCATTTGCTGAGTTGAGATCATCATTTGGAACGTCAGGTTCCTCTTCAGCATGGAAGACATCCTGAGTCTATCCGGGGTGAAATGGAACATCCCACCACAAGGCCAGTACTCTATGGGGATGGCGGTGTGTCAGCGCGATCCCAGTCTATAGCATCTAGGTCTAGGTGCAATGACCATGTTGGGTCGGCTGGATCATGGATGGGGGTGGTTAAATCAATGGAGATCATGTTGATGAAATGATTTTGGTCTCCATTACCATGGGTGTGGCTATTCGGACATCCTAGATGATCTTTGTGCTTCGGATCTGGCTCTGTGGGCACTGGAATGAATGGATCGGCCCTAGGAACTAACGGCTCTATAGGGTCTCCAGGCAGAAGATGTTCTCTGTATACCTAGAGTGGCGGGTGCAGTAATTGCTATAACCGTGCCTGGTTGAGGTGCCACCTATGCCTTGGCCCTATGTGTAATTGTTCAAACATGTCATCTATGTCCAAGGGATATTGTTGCTATCGCATATGATTGAGATAGGCCATCTCGGTTTCATCTTCATAATCACCGTCGGAGATCCAAAGGCCTTCGTTGGCTCCAATAGCTATTTGCGACATATGAGGCTCATCTTGCTCGAGCAAATTAATGTGGTCCCATCGGGGTTGTTCCGCTCTCTGCGGGGGGACCTGATTCTCTTGAGGTGGCATATGCTCAATTGGAGCATCCAAAGGGAACATTGTGAGGAAGCTCTCCTGATAATCATCCATGGGATGCACTTGTGAATGATTGCTATCAGACTCGAAAGGATCCCAAGGTGCTACCTCGTATTCTGACTCATCTTCTGAAGACCCTTCTTGGTCTTGTCCATATCCCTCTGGTACGTGAGTCCTCGAACTGTCTCCCTTTTCGACCGAAGGGAAAGGGTTGTTAAGGTCAACAAGGTTGTTTGTTCGAAATGGGAGATAATCCCCCAATGTATAAGTTGTGTTAGGATTGGCATATGGATCTAATGCCAACCCATCCTTGTTGCCTATCCCTAGGCCTTGCATATTCTCTACCAAGATGTCCAGGGGCAAGGGGTGGTTAAACCCTACTCCCGACTTGTCATAAGGCATTTGATATCTTGGTTGGCAAAGAACACGCACTCCTTGCTCATACCTGCCCAACCCATATCCATGCCAATTGCATTGGCCAAGATATCTCAATGCAAAGTCTGGGTTAGACAAATAGTTGACGTCCTCAGCAAAGGGCTCTTCATCTTCGTCCTCTTGCATGTAAGGTTCAACGCCATTATCCAGGCCCCCATAAACAAAGTTTTGTCTGATTGGGTGGGTAGCCTAGAGGAACCACAGAGCCGATGGGGAGTCGAGGTCTCCCCATGTCCTGCATGGACTCAAGTGTGGGTGTTGCTACAATGTTCCTCACTAGATACTCCCCCAAGCCCGTGTTGGCCATCTCAACAGTGATCGTTGGTGGTTGAGGGGGAGCGAATGGGAGTCCTTCCTGAGTCCACTCCATGTGGGGTGAACTAGGCATCTCGACTTCCATTCTGCTAGGCATCTCTTCTGTCGAGATGGTTGAGACTAGGGGTGGTTCCTCTTCTAGGGGTTTCTTTCCCTTGTCCTTTGGTGTGGCCACCATAGGTGGCATCGTTGTTGAAGGACCAGATGAGGAAGATGGACCCGACTGGGGATTTGGTGGACTTGTCACTGGGGGTGCCTATGGAATCGGACCCTGTTTAGATGGATTCAACTAAAAATCCAAATGCGTTGATGGAAGGGTCGATTACGGCATGAATTGCACCGTATTGTAGTACTTGAAGGGCTCTAAGTCTGCCAGGACTACATGCACCTATCCTTCAAATGTATACTTTAAGCACTGATGAGCTATAGAAGGGACACACTTCATGTCCCTGATCCAAGGCCGGCCCAACAAGATATTATAGGCCATCTCACCTTCCAAGATGTGGCACAATGTATGAATAGTCTTTTGTCCCACTTGGATGGGTAGGAAAATTGTGCCAACCGTCGAGCATATTGCATCATTGAATGCTCGCAGTGTATAGGTGGAGGCCACGATGTGAGATGCCGACAACTTTAGATGTTTCAATGCTGCTATTGTAATGATATTACTGGACGAGCCAGTGTCCACCAACACTCTCTTATACGGAATCCCATTGACCCGCGCAATAACGTGCAGGGGTGGATCCGCCACATCACCAGTCACTGATTTCAATTCATCTTCTCTAAAGGTGATGACTGGTTCTATACATTGTTTTACATGTCCCACGAAGTTGTTGAAAGAGTTTGCTTCGTGGGGTTGCAGCTCGATAGCTTTTAATATCTCCATTAGAGCCTCCCGATGGGGCGCTGATTGTTGAATGAGCTCGTATATGGAGAGCCTAGCCGACGTGGTCCTTAGACTTTGGGTAAGTCTAGTCCGAATCGTGGCCACTGGTCTAGGCGGGGGAAGTTGCGTAGGGTGTTGTTGAGGTTGTGACGTCGATGGAACCTCTCTTGTGGCCATCGCGGGGGCAGCTCCTTGAGTACCTCTTGTTCCTAGTCACTATGCTTATCATCCCTACATACCCCTGCATGGGGCAATTCTGTTGCACCTCATTGACTTGAAGGGGTTTTTCCTGTGCATCATGGGCAGGCAAGGGGTCTCTGAAGACTCCCATGTGTTGGTTGTTTGGCGCTACGGGGTTGTCCACTGCCAACGTCTTGTTGTCGATTAGGTCTTGTACCAAACCTTTGAACTTCCAACATGCATTAAGGTCATGTCCCTTCCATCTATGGAACCTACAGTACAAGTCCTCCCTGTACCCCTTAGGCTTTGGTGCATTGGGGTCTATGGTTTGAATCTTTGGAAGGTTGATCAAGTTTGTCACTGACAAGCGGTCAAACAGGGAGTCCCTGGACTCTGTGTAAGGTGTAAATTGTCGCCTAGGGCGACGCTACTGATTTTGTTCCTGCCTTTGGTTTTCTCTATCATAATTGTTAGGAGGCACCGCCTGATAGTTAGCCTTTTGAGGTTGTGTTGCTTGTGCAGGCTTAGGGACGTTGATAGCAACCTGATTGACCATAACGGGTTTTTGTTGCGTGGTCCCTATTTTGGTGTTCTTGGTCCATTCTTTCTTCTTAGGTTTGGCGATCTCGCCATCCTGTATCTTGATCTCCTCAATGATTCTGGCTTGCGCCAGAGCTTCTTCTAAAGTGGCATATTGCTGCAGCTGCAATAGCATGGAGATCAATCTCAAACAGCTCTTTGAGAACATCTGAGTCAGGTCGAACATGGGAGGGAGGTAGGGCAGCTTTGAAAGCAACGTCCTCCATCGGTTCCCATAGGCCACCATGGTCTCTTCCTCATACTGCCTGAGGCTAGCTAGGTCACTTAATGACGCCTTCTTCTTGGTGTTGAAGGTGAAGCGTTCGAGGAACGCGTCCACTAGCTGGTCTAAGTTACTGATGCTGTGCTTTGGTAATTGAGTGAACCAATCCGAGGCAGGGCCTACGAATGTGGTTATAAATGTTCTTAGTAACAAAGCATCATTGTCCTGAATGCCAAAGCATTGGCTCAGGAATCTAGTCACATGCTCTTGGGCATCTTCCTCCCCTCTAAAGAGTGCCAACTAGGGCAGTTTAAAGTGTTCAGGGTATGGAGGTGCCGACACTGATGGATGCACAGGATGACTATGGAGTTGGCGTAAAGTGGGCTTTTGGGGCCCAAAAGTCTTGATCTCCATAGACTCTAAGCGCTCTAGCAACGCTTTATATGCATCGAAGGATTTGATCTCCTCCTCCTTGGTTTGTCCCCCTCTGTGGGTTGCGGGGAACTTGAGGCCTATGGAGGGGTGGTGAGATAGCAGCCCCCCTGCCTTGATGGGGCATTTTAGCCCGCTCTTCTTCTTGTTCATACTCCTCATAGGCTTCTTGAGGAGTTTCGGGATGAGACCTATAAACATGGATGGGTGCCCACGGAGGGTGCCCATCATTGTTCCTGGGAGTGGCCTCCCGTTCAGGCCTAGGGGGTCTTAGAGGCAGCACTTGATGAGGTCGTGGAGACCTGTCTCGCACCAAGGGGTTGTGCCTCTCATACACTTCTACTTTATGTGCGTGAGGGGTTGGGACCCTCTCAAGCACAATTTTATGAAACAATTCGGCTTCCTGACATTGAATGCGCTCTTTGTTAAGGTGAAACGGATGTTCTAACTATTGTTGATCTTGCCTGAGCCGCATGATTTGCGCTTGGCGGGTGGCATGTCTGGAAAATTCCAAGTCAATTTGTTCCACCGTCTCATGTTTAGGAAGCCTAGATGCCTCTCCTACATGTCTATCTCGGTCATGGTGATCCGAGACCCCTATGGGTTGCTTTCCTCTGTCGAGGTTAGCGACATTTACCCGAGGCTCTTGCCTCAATGGGTGATCCCGATACATAGCAGGTGCGGAGGTGCATCACTCCTGCACTGTGTACTATTCTTGAGGAATGTGGTGGTCTTCCTCATACTCCCTTTTGTATGTGTGAAGGGTATGGGGAGAATTGTCTTGCCCTGCCTGGAGAGCCCTGTGCTCTAGATTTTGTCTAGTGTTTCTAATAGTAATAAGGGGTAAAGGAGGGATGATGAAATCATGTGGCCCCTCCTTATGGACCCTATGTTGCTCTAGCACTTCATCACTAGGCCACTCATAATGAGCTTCTAAGGGAGGTCTCCTTTCTATGTTGAGTGCCACGTGTAGGTTCTCCTCTTGAAAGGATCTATGCTGAGTGGGGGTGCCCCTCAAAGAGGTGCCTCTATAGTCTTGTTATGTTATGGCATGATGTGGACTATCTTGTGGGTCAGACCACCAAGGCGGGATGACCAAGTCCTCAAGGACTATATCGAAGGCGACTTGTCCCCCTTTGTGCACTCTCTGCAGCGTCTGCCCGTGATTGGGCTCGGCTACGGGTGTACACCATGGTGATGTTCTCCTAAAGATGCGTAGATTTTTATTTTATTTTTATGATTTTTATGCTACACTAAATAGGAAATATCACACACACAAACAATGTTTATCTCGTTTAAAGATTAAAAGTGTGCCCTAAATCTGTTTTAGTGTGTTTTGATTTTGTTTTTGAAAGCTTTTGTAAAGAACGTTTAAATGCAATATGATGGCTCTTATGACTCCCAAAAATGGTCGCCCCTTCGATATACCATTGCCAGGATGATATACCAACCTCTCTATATACCCGCCCTTACGTGAGGGAAACTATTGGTACGTGAGAGCAGATGGTACGTGGAACATAGGCGGTACGGAAGGGGAATCACTCTGTTTATGACACCTACCATAGAAGACTTATCCTCATGCATTGGGAATCACCCCCGCTACACTTGGTCAGCTTTCATCAGGATTTACGTCTAGCAACAATCGTGATCGGGGTTATGTATGCAGTATCTCAAGCCAAGGTGGTGATGAAATCCACCGTTGGTCTTGCTCAAGGGTTGGGGTTTTACGACCAAATCCTTGTTGTTTATGTTACCACGTGGTGTGTGAGGTTCTTTTTAATTTGCATTAATGAAGGAAACAAGCATTCAAACTCTCCTATGCAAGCAAATAACTAGAGAACAGAAAACAGAAAGCAAAAAATTGATAGAAGGTGTTTAGGACCCCTACCTCTTCTCTGCCCAAATCGGATGTCTCTGAATTTCTGCCCTAAAATTGCATAGAGAGCTATTCATCCCGGGGTGAGATGAATAATAGATCTATATTCGTTCCAGGGTAGGATGAAGTCCTATTCGTCCCTGGGTAAGATGAATTCCAGCTCTGTATTCGCCACAGATAGAAACGAACAACAGTCCAACGTTTGAAAACTTGGTACCTGTAAGCAAAAACAAGCAACTTTTAATCAGAAATTTAATCTTAAAATCAAGGGATAGAGGTCCCACTATGATCACCACTGAAAGCACGAGGATACGGAAACAAAAAGGAAAGTGCCAAGTACGATGCTTGTAGAACCAAACTTAACGCTAAAAGCCTATGTATTGAAAAATGCATAAAAAAGGAAAGAACATAGACGAATCGACACAAGATAAAAGCAATATGGAATATGGCCCTCTTTATTGATATGCTTTCAAAGTCGTGTTACAATACGTCTCCTTCCTTTTTAGGGGATAGGAGCGTCAAATATGTTTCTTATCACATCCATGGATAGCAATCCTTCTTCCGCGTGCCCACATGTAAGATGGGCGGACCAAAATGTCGCCACCACTTGTGTATATGAGTGTTCACTCCTTGATGCTCCTCTGATGTCGAAGACCTACGTTCAAGGAAATAGAAAGGATTAGTAGCACCTGCAGATAGAATAAAACATGTATTTCCCAAGGCCTACTGTTAGTGTATGCATGAAAATATTAAAACGATGACCAAATAACATCAGAACGACCTGAAAATTTGATAGAAGCATGAATATGTTACCAGGAGGCCACTGCAAAAAGAACAGTCAGGAAATTCCTCACAGATTTGTATTCGCTTCGGGGTGGGACGAATTAACCTGCAATAAATTGTCAGAAAGCACCCTCTTCAATGTCCTATCCCGGAAGCTCCAAATGACCTACAAAGTTGGGGTTAGCTAATTGGGGGTGTTTTGGGAAGACCCAGAAGGTCATATTTCTCCAATTTGGCCTCTATCACCCAGATTTTGATGATGCCATATGCAGGTTAGTAAAGGCGAGAAATGACAAAAACCTGGTCAAAATTGCTCAGAATGAAATGAAATTTAAACTACAACCTATTTAAATAACCTAGAATAAGATGCAAAAATAAAAGAAATGAAATATGCCACATATTTCTATTCATCCCAGGGTGGGGCGTTTAGAACTACGACAGCTTGGGGAGCGCCCGGGGCGGGACGCCCACCGTTTGGGACTTTGTTTCGGCACCAATCCACTTGGGATGGGTCCAAAACCTGTTATGGGGTGTTGTCGACAAATTTTGTGGGATATTGTGGCCAAATATTGGGTTTTGGGTCCGGATTCGTGCTTCCAATAGTCACCCAATAACCTCCCTTTCGAATGAGAGATTAAGGATGTGAAAAGCACAAATCGCAAGTAGGTATGTAAATTGGCAGCACTTCGTTGCTCAAATGCTCCCTCTCTCTATCTTTTTTGGGTGAGAAAACTCACCAATTTATAGACCTAGGGTCTCTCTGTTTGAATTGCGCATGCGAGGTCACCACTTGAGTTTGCATGTCCTATTTTGAGAAAATAGATTATTCCCTGATTTAGAGTCTCCTTGCATGAGGCCTCTAAAATAAATACATGCATGACTGAAGTCTCTCTCCTTGATTTGGAGCCGTTCCTCGCAATTGCATGGCCTAAAGCTTTAGTTAACTAGCGGACTTGTCGAGGTTTGAATTTTTGCCGATCAAACTTGCTATTCACCTCACCCTAGGGCGAATGCTTCTATTCGTCCTGGGTGGGATGAATCCCAGTTTGTATTCATCCCTGGGTGGGACGAGCAGAGAGCAAGGTGCCAAAAAGGTGCCAAATTGACCTCTGACCTTCCAAACTACTTTTGGGAGTGGTTAGGACCACTGTTTAACCTCTAGGGGCTGCCCTGGGGGCTGTGTGTGTCAATGCGATCAACGCTTGTTGTCACATAATCAGATTGGTGTTGTTTTGGTGTCTACAAAAATATACCCTTTTTCTTCTTGAGGAGAGTAATAAATTGCTCTTGTTCATCAGGTGATAATTTTTTTCTAAGCTTGACAATTTGGGATTGTTTTTGCCTAAACTAAGATCCACATAGATAGTATATTCAATAGACATGTGAGAACCTTCCTCAAGATAATGGCGTGTAGGGATCAGATGAATGTCATCTAAAATGTCATAAAAATCTTATGGCTTATTCTCATCTATTTTTTCCTAGAAAACCTTAGGATACAAAGGTGAAGGTGAAGGCGAAGGCGGGTGGGATGGAGGGATGTAGTTGGCAGAAGCCCATAACAATTCCTTAGACAAGATAAATTTGGTAAAGGATGGAGGTGAGGACATCTGGTCTATATCAATGAGACTTATTTCGATTGTAATTGGTTTAGTGAGATCATATGGATTATGGAGTGGGGTAAATAAATAAATAGGATTCATGTTGACTTATGGGCAAAGAGAATGAGGTTGGATGGAATGGGTGGAACATAATAATTGATTCTTAGGGATTGGTTAACCTGAAAAACAACAAGAAACACAAAATGTATTTTTCTAAGTGATATGTACACATGCAATGCCAAGAAATAAAATATTTTTGTTGATTTTTGATAAAAAAAAATTGTTTGTGGTCAAAACCACTATTTTTGTGTTATGTACATATTTTACAAGTTTGGCTTATGGAATGGAGGTGGTGGTTAACCGGTAGGGAAGGCTCACTCTTGTGGAAGAAGCAAGAGAAGTATGAGCTCATGGATGGGGAACATGTTGAGATAAAACTCATATTATTCAAAATTGGGAATGCTGGGCTCTGATTCTTCTTCAAATTCATCCAAAATTATTGATATAAGTTTGAATTCTTAATAGATTTCCTCATCAAAATTATTGGGATGGAGGGAATTTTTTCCTAAATTGAGATTAAGACTTTGGAAGGCTTGTTTAAAATAAGAGGTGGTGGAAAGTGGGTTGTAACCTAGACTTGAACAGTCATGCACATCTTGATATGTAACATCGATAGGTTGATTCACTCCTTATTCATGCAATCCTAGGCCATGGACTTGCCAATTGACAATGTGGAATGTGGAAATATTGATATGGGAATCCAAACATGTTTGGAATATTGGCAAGAATTAGTTCTTTGGGTTTGTATATAGGAATTGGATTTGATGAAGATTCAATTCCCCATATACAAAAATTATGCTATTTGGAGCTAAACCCATGTTATATACTACTCATATTGCTAAAGGTGAGTCACATGGGTGACAAAAATCCTTGGAAATAGGTATGGTGATGGGCATGATAGTGATGTATTGGACAACATATTCACCAATACTAGGATTACTAAGGTGGACCTTAACTTGGGATGACATGGAAAAAATACGGTCAGATGATGACTCAGGGAATGATGAAGATTGAGATATCTCACAATCCATCAATTAAAATTGTAAAACATTAGGTGATGGCAATGAATTGGATTGGTAAGGTTGCTGAGTGGATAGTGATTATTTGGATGGTAATGATTTTGATGATGTGGACTCACTATGACCACAAGTGCATGTAGTCAATAATGACGATGATGGGGGTGTAGAATTTTGATGAGGTTTGGTGGTAAGGAGCTCTTCAGGAATGGTATCCTTGGGTGAAGATATTGGTGAAGTGGTGGATGGATTGGATGATGGCGAAAGAAAAATGTGAGTGGAAGGGAGCATGGTATCATAGGGATTTGAAATGAAATTGTAATACTTAAACAGCTCGATATTCTCCAGTATGCAATGTACCTGTCCCTCATGAATATATTCCAAACATTGATGTAGTATTGAAGGGAAACATCTCATTTTTGTCATTCAAGGTTGTCCAAGGAGTACATTGTACGCTATGGATCCTTCCAAGATGTGAAGCATTGTGTGCAATGTTTTTACCCCTCATTCAATGGATAAAATAACAGTGCCAATTGTGGAACACAATGCATCATTGAATGCTTTGAGGGTGAAGGATGACTTGGTGATGTGAGATGGAGGAAGGTTCAAATGATGAAGAGTGAATGTGGTAATGATGTTGATATAGGAACCAATGCCAATTAACACTCTTTTAAAAGGTTTCTTTTCAATTAGATCCATTATATGCAATGGAGGGTCTACGGATTCTGATGATATTGGTTTAATCTCAAAGTCATAGAATATGATGGAAGGCTCCATGTATGTTTGGATGCTTCCCATAAAGTTGTTGAAGGCATTAGGATCTTATGATTGCAATTCTATGGATTTCAAAATTCCTATTAATGCCTCATGATGTGGAGGATATTGTTGAATTAACTCATAAATTGATAATTTAGCAAAAAATATTTTTAGACTTGTAGTCATATAGGTACTCAATGAGATGACTGGTCAAGGTGGACGATTGATGGGTGGATTTGGAGGGTTTGATTGACTAGGGATATGGATGGGTGATGAAGGATTGGGGGAAACCTAAATGGGTGGTGATTTAGAAGGTTGTGACATACTTATTGAGGTCGTTGCATTTTTTGGTTGTTTCTTTGACCTCTAATGACCACATGAATGGCCCCTATAAACCCTTGGTATTTTTGTACATGATTGAATTGATTAGGAGGAGTTTTGGTGTTAGCACCCCTTACATTTGGTTGCACCTCCTTGTGATGAGGAAGTGGTGTTTGAAATATACAAAGGTTTTGGTTTTGTTGAGCGAGGGAATTATCAAGCTTGATCACCCCTAAGTCAATGAGATATTGGACTATGTCTTTAAAAACATGAAAATTGTTAATGTAATTCTTATGATAAGGATAAAATAAATATTCTCAATAATATTTTCCATGTTTGGCGAGATCATCCAGTCTAATATCGATAAAAACAAGTCTATTTATCTCATACGACATTCTAAAAATGGAAGCGCATGACTCAGCTAAAGGAGTGTATTGGTGAATTTGTTGGACAAACTATCATCAAGGATGGTGTTCCATAGTTGACACTGTGTTTTGCATTGTTGGAGCTTGTGTTGTCGAGGGGACTACATGATATGCACTTTATTGCAATTTTTTTTGCACAGGTTGTTATTGAGCCATTATCAACTGGCTCATGACCACTTGATTAACTTGATTGAATTGGGTGGCCAGGGTAACCTGTGTTGATTTTAGTTGGCCTAAATAGTTTCTCTTGTATTGGCATTTGTTTTTCCATTTTTGTTTTTAGGCTTAAGTATACCTTATTGGATTTTTATATCCTCAATGACATTAGCTTGAGCTAAATATTATTCAAATTATTGATAAGTTCATAGTTAAAGCATCCAAAAGATAGGTTTTAATAAAATCTTGGTGAATAACTTAATTAGCTCATCCATTGGTAGGGTGAATGACAATTTAGTGATGACAACTGATGAGGCCAAATATTGCCTCATTTTTTATTATTTTTGACATCCTTAGTAGACCTTTTTGATATGTTTTAATGTTAATTTTGCTGATGAAATGCAATATTTACTACTATTTACATATTTGACTGTTTAGAAGCATAATATTCTGTTTTTACTAATTTTCCGTATTTTCTCGCATAAGTTTTGTTGATAAATAATGATTTATTGTGAAATGTGTTAAGTGCAATCATGTGTGGAATATATATCATTCATATCATGCTCTCTCGAAGTTGTCAAATGCAGA
>JAQPPZ010006066.1:0-78233 GCA_028583015.1 Wollemia nobilis | reverse complement strand
TTGATACCTGATGGCTTAGATCATAATCAACATAATATTTTGTGTAGAAGAGCGTGCTGATTTGTTATAATTGGAAATACTTTGTATCGAAGTTCTTTTGAAGTTATCCTCTTATGATACCTTAACTTCAATGAAGCCTAGCTTGCTCTTATTGAAGCTCATGAAGGGTCATGTAGAAGCCATTTTAGTAGCAATGCTATTACCAAGAAGCTCCTTCGAATGGGTTACTATTGGATTTTCATGGAGAAATATGCATGTGATCATGTTCGATGTTGTGATAAGTGTTAGCATCATGACAACCTGGTCCATGCTCCTTCTCAACACCTTCAATTTATTTCTTCCCCTTGGCCATTCTCCATGTGGGGATTGGAAATTATAGGGAAGATTAACCCCATGTCATCTAATGGTCACAAGTTTATCATAACAATGACAAAGTACTTCACTAAATGGGTTGAAGCCATACCTCTAGCTATGGTGACTGGAAATCAAGTTTCTAAGTTCATCTTCAACCAGATACTTTGTAGGTTCAAGATTCCTTCGGTGATTATTTTTTATAATGGCACTCCTTTCAAGAATAAGGATGCTCATAATTTTTATGCTAAGTACAAGATTTAGCATAGGTGTTCAACTTCGTATTACCCTCAGGGCAATGGAAAATATAAAGAATCCAACAAGTCTTTGATCTAGATCTTGAAGAAGTTGGTTTGTAAGACCAATCATGATTGGAATACCCAACGTTATCCTACTTTGTGGGTCTATTGTACTAGTGTGTGTACTACCATAGGTGCCTCACCATATGTCTTAGTATATAGATTTTAGGTGATGTTTCCTTTTGAGATTGAGGTTCCCCCATTGCACATCTTGTTACAAGATGCCTCGATTGACAATGAGTATCACACAAACCATTTGAACCAATTGGAGTTCCTGGATGAGAAGTGCATTCATGCCTTAGAGAATTAATGAGCTTATAAAAATAGGCTCAAGAAATATTACTCTAATAAAGTTCACAATCATTCTTTTTAGGTTGGGGATATTATCCTCAAGAAGAACCAAAAGAACACCAATGCTCATTCTGACCTTCAAGGTAAGTTTTAGCCCAATTTGTTAGAGTCGTTTGTTGTAATGACCAAGTTTGGCTTAGGTGCTTATCATTTGGCTTCTTTAGATGGTGAAAATTTTATAGAACGTATGAACATAGTGCATTTAAAGAGATATTATGCATGATATATCATATGCATTACATTTTCTATTTATCTTAGATCATACTGCATGGTTGCTTGTTATATGTTGCATGGTTTCTTGACATTACATTTTATTACATTTTTGCCTATCATAATTGCATAGTTTCTTGCTCATGACTGCTTGATCATATAGATATTTCAAGGATTTCATTATAATGGCAAGTGATGACACCTAGTTAGGTCATCGCTCACATGCATTGCACTCTCACTATGGCTCTGATGCCTAGAGAATCCCTCACCTAGGGCCCCTACATTTATCATCCTTTATTCTCTTCTTTTTCTTCCTTTGCTCTTTTATTCTCTTCTCTTCTTGTATTCCTTGACTTTGAAATATTTTTCAACAACCATCATTTTATCTCCAAATTCAAGTATTGCAATCCTCTTTTGATTAATCCTTATCCTTTTCTTGTTTCTTTTTCTATTTTTCTTTGTCAAGACAAGGATATACATTCTTCTCTCTTCTTTGCTTTCACACTTCTTCCTTCTTGACTTTTCAATAGTTAAGTGGTCTTCTTTTATCTATTGAAGCTTCAATATGGGGGCACACACATACATTTATTTTCTCCTTATTTTCTTCCTCTTTTTTCTTCTAGCACATGCACACACTCACAGGGTGTTATGATCAGATTATTTGGTTCATTCAAACTTTGCATACATCACCCTTATCGGGTAATAATTTATAATAGATTACCTTTATACACAACACACCCCACATGGGATAGCTTCATGGCCACACATGAGGGGCAACCTCCATCTTGGCCATTTGTGAGCATACATCCTAGTGGGTATCTTTTGTCCATCTATCCATCTTAGCGAGCATTGCACCTATAATAGGTCATGCTCCACATTTTGTCCATTTATCCATATTAGCAAGTACTACACCCATAGTAGGTTTTCACTCCACTTTTGATCATCCTTTGAGCATAGCACCCTCTATCTAGGGTTTTGGCTATTTTTCTCTTGCTTGTTATTTATTTGATCTCTTTGGAGACTTGCTTATTCTTATTCTCCTTATTTTTATTCTTTTTCTTCATCTCATTCTTCTCTTATTTTCCATTTTACTTCTTTCCATTTCTTATTTCATTCATGTATTTCATATTAGGTAGATTGCATTCCATGCATTAGTTAGAATCATTATGTGCTAAGTTTCCTTTATTGTGCTTCTTTGTCTATTTTTTCAGTGTTTGCTTTCTTTTCTTTGCCTCTTTCAAGTTTATTAAGGAATTCCTAATTCCTTTTGAAGCTCAAGGGGGGATCCTAGCCTTAGAGGTATTAATGAAACTAATACCTTGTTTAGTGTGAAAAATTATGATGTTTTAAATAACACCTCATTTTGCACCCTCCCTTTGTCCAACCCTGGCCACCCCTTTGATATGTTTGTCACCTTTGCCCATAGGAGTCTACATCTTTCTTTGATGCATTTAATTGGCCATAAATGCATCAAAGAGGGGGGAAAATGTAGACATGTAAATTTGACCTACTTAAATGGTTCAAATGTTTATTAGATCCCTAGCTAGCCATCCAAACTTGCTAAGTGTAAATTTTAGATCTTTTTACCTTCTCCATTTGCTTTTTTTATTATATTTACCAAATTCGTGCTTAGTCCATATTGGGTGTAAATTTTTATTGTTATATTTATGCCCCGTATGGATGGAGGTGCAAATTTGACTTTTTAGAGTTTTTTCTCACTTAAACCCCTCCCCCGATTGACCCATTTTGAGGTTGAATTTACCCAAAGTGAAATTTCACTTTCCCACTTGTTTTCCCTCCAAACCTCTTATAAATAAGGATTTGTATTCCCTTGAATGCTTTTGGTGGTGATCCTAATTCTTGACTCACTCATATGCTCATGCTTTCAAGTGGATTTCTGTTGCAAGTTGTTAATTTTACTATTTTGGTGCTTGGTGATTGTTTTCCTTGGGGATTGAGTGAAGAAGTCTTGATGATTGGATAGATAAACCATTTTGTTGTGATTATTCCACATCTTCATTGCTTCTTGTTTGCTCCATCATCTCATCAAGTTTTGCATTTATTTTATTAGCATTTAAAATCCTATTTTCTACATTTTGCACCCTATTTTTTGTTGTTTCAGGTCTCGAAAAGGGCATCTAAACTAGATTCATGCCTTACCCATATGAGGCATGAATTTTATTAAAAAAATTTGTGCCTCCTAGTTATAGGGCATGAATTTGGAAAAATTAGGATTTGGGGGATAAGATTTGCACTTTAAAACCCTAATTTGCACCCCATCTTGAAGCTTTCTATTGTGTCCATCTTTGCTGCATTTTACTTTACTGTTGTATATATTTTTATTGTATTTGTGCATGTTCCAAAGGTCAAAAATATATTTTTTTCAATTAGGTCAACTAAAAGGACCAAGGGGTCTTGAATGTTGCACCTTCAAGCTTAGCTATATAGTGGCCTAAGTAGGCCCCTAAACGCTAATCAAATTTTATAGGGTTTTGTGAATCCATTTTGTAGGATTGAAGTTATTGGATATTTGGGATGTAAGATAAATCTTGGATCAACCACTGGATAAGATAAATGCCCTAATAGATCTTTAGGTTGTTTTTTGTTTGCTTTTTGCCCACTTTTGTGGAAAACCTAGATCATAAGAAAAGTGTAGTTGTTTGATTAAACTTCGTAGGAATTTGAATAAATAAAGGCATATAGTGTGAATCTAGGGTTTTTGTTTGTGCATTCCCTTGGACCCTTGCTCAAAAGGCTTTTTTTTCAATCTAGGGTTAAATATCATTGAATAAAAGAATCACTCTAGGCTTAGCTCTTGTATTCTTGCATTGTTCTTTCATTTCCATAGCTTAATATAGAAAGGCCAAACATAGGTGTATTCTCAAATTGAACACATCAAAGCATATTTCACCCTTGACTTGGAGCGAGTCCTAAAACTATTCCTGGTGAACCCATTCCTCTCCCACATCGAGTGTAGAGTTATAACGACCACCACGATCACCTCAAGGATTCCCTATGGATCTAGCCTTGAGAATTGTATGTTGGTGCATGGTTTTCCCCCTCTATAGGAACTACAATATTGAGGTTATCATCTCTCTTGGCCAAAATTTAAGAAAATATTCCTGGTGAAGTTTGATAAAGGATCTTCTATCTCTTATATAGTTAGGTTAATTCAAACAAAGATACAAGGACTATGGATAAATATTGCACAAAATACATGAGCCTCATAAGATACATTTATCATGTGGATCATATAGTGTAGGTCTCAACATTTAGGTATGGTATTAGTACATACTCTAGGATATTGATTGGGTAGCCTGAGCATCTATGATGTAATTTCAAACCCCCTTGGACTTTATTTTATAAATTCAATGAGGACTAGTTACAAGGATTTTTTAATTACAAAATTAGATTGATGCACCTAGAGGATCAAGAATATGATAAATGGTAAAATATCCACATGGAATATGAGGATAAAAGTTTTAAACATGAGGTCCCTCAATATAATTACAAGATAAATTTATGGATTTGAAAGATCTCAAACAATATTTGGATTATTTTGAATGATCCCTCTCAATATTTGCCCTAATGGGAATGCAAACCCACCATAAAGTCAAAGTGCAAGGTTTTGTGTAAAACTATTGGATCAATATTTTGATTTTTTTGGTAGCACTCATATTTTTATCATCTTTGATATGACTAAAACCTTGCAAATGTTTATATTCACTACTGATAAGGACAAATTCAATGTTCTTATTACTAATGGTAGTAATGCTCTAGGTGTGGGTCATTTTTCTAATGTCCAACTTAGGATGGGACCTTACACTTGGACTCTTTATATGATGATATTTGGATAGTGAAAATGTTATAATTGGAGCACAATGGCTAGCTCAATTGGAGGATGTTACTTTAATATTCTCCATGAAAATTTATACCAATGTACATATTACTATAATATGAATACTAATACCATAAAATATGATGGTGATATGGTGTTAACATAAATATGCCAATCAAGATAAATTAGTCTATTGAAAAAATTATTCTACTATATAAGTCAAATCATGATAATATATGGATGCTTTAAATTATTATTAGAACAATATATTTATATTTCCCATGCAAATTAGAATTTACTTGAGAGTCAAGGGATATGAAGTTCTTTTTACCATAAAGGCAATATATTGAGAGACTTGCGGATCAATCAAATTATCTAACTTAAAAAATAACATAAAAAAATTGTATTAAAGGCAACGGACTAGGCCCTCCAAAATGCTATATAACATAATATAAAAAATAAATACCTACTCTTAACTTTCCTTACATTTAGAGGTTGATTGTCCTTCCATGTTCTCAATGATTATGTGTATTTATCTATAAGAACCCTAATGTAGTCATGTTGGTTATATTTAATTTGCTTATCTTAGGCCCTTATGAAAATATAGTTATCCCTTAAGCATTGGGATTAGGTTTTATTAATTTATTAGACTATAAATAGGAAGTGATATGGTGTAGTTGATTATCAATTATTCACCTAAATTTTATCGCCTTTGGTGTATATAAGATATTTTGGCCTCTTTATGTGGCTAAGATATTTTCCCCTCTCTTCATGACTTAGATTGTTGTTGAGAATTGAAAGCTATATATGTGACACTTTATTGAATTTGCTATTCTAGAATCTGATTTTGTTGTGAATATTAAGGTGTATATTATTCATATTGTCGTTATTCTAAAATTTATTATTGAAATTACTTTTATATGGAAGTAGATAAATTATAAATGGTATAAGAGAAATATTTTTTGGATTCATATGACAACAAAAAATGGTAGTAGTGTTGTGAATGACCCTATTTTAGAACCCTTTTTGGCCAAATTTTGTTGGAATTCATAATATTTTCCAAAAATAAACAAAAGCAATCCATCTACTCAAATCTCATATAAAAAGTGTAAAAAGGATGAAAGAGAAAAAATTTTAGTGGGAACCCATAGGAACCAAAAATAATCACTATATTATCCATAGATGATAATCACAACACTTTAATAGAAAAGGATGGAGTGGTGTGGGGTAACTATACCAATACCAAAATCCTAATTACATAATAACTTTAACCTAGGCTGACATAACAAGAGAGCTTAAGGTTAATTAAAACTTATAAAGTGAGTTAACCGTTATAAGGTTAATTGCATCCCATAAGGCTTACATAATAAAATATTACAATAAATTAAATACATTATTTAATAATTTTACTTAAGCCTATACATACATTATATGATGTTGACCTTGGCCATTAGTTAGATTACACTTTCAACATCCCCTCATAATCTAATATAAGGGGTAAAGGAGAGTAGACATTAGTATCAATAATATCTTTCCCCCAAAATGGATTCTTTAGTGTTCCTCTATAGTTGATGTAGATACTTTTGAATCCCCTTCATAATCTAGAATGTCCACCCATATTTAGAAATTTAGTTTCAATCCTTTGTAATTTTAACAAATAATTCTTGGTTAGATGTCCTTACCTCTTGTATGATGCACCTTGTCGGAGCCATAACTTGTGAACCGTACACCCGTTTGGCTTGAAATTTAACTAGTGGTTCCATGTGCATGTTCTGCATTAGGACAATCTCTGATCCTCCTGACCCTCCAAAATCATGTTTTTGGGACCTATCTTCGACATCTAGTGCCCTAAAATTAGCTTTTAGAATAGGTTCCCAGATTTTTTTGGTTGTTAGAACCTTAAGTTGAGACCTAATATTTTAAAGTAAGGTTCGTTATTGTAAGAGGGATGTGTGCATCGAATTTGGGTGCAATCCAACTCATTTCTATTTTTAGCAGTTTTTAGAAAAAAATATATCTATTTTTAGTAGTTTTTAGAAAAAAAATGTTTTTAGGGTTTCTTTGGTTTTTGGTTTCTATATGATGGATTGTAATATTTTGTAGAAGGGGTGTGAATTTAGGAATGAGAAGAATATAAATTTACAGTTTTATTCCATTATTGCATTTGTGTTATGTGATTGGAGTCCATTTTGTTGGTCTCTTGTAGCTGAGTTTACACCATTGTAATATCCATAAATGGTCTTTGAATTATTTGAAAATATAGCTTTTCCCTTGGGTCCTTGGGTCTTAGTCTCTTTAGGTTTAAATTATTTTGCATGAATTTGTATTTCTGATGTACCACCACAATTCCTCATTATTATTTAAAAATGAATGAGAGAGAAAATTTGATCAAGAGTAAGAGTTTTTATGATTCTAAGAAGATAGGAATCATATGAAACTTGAGGTTAAATATTTGGAAAGAAGGAGAGATATTAGCATGGATAATATTCACACATTTTGCATCATTCTTTTTACCTCTAGAAGATGCACTATCTAATATTTATGCTTAAATCTTATAATAATGCCCACAATGTTATCAAACACAACCAATTTGAGATAATAAAGCTCTAATTCCAATTGACTTACTTTAGTTGTATTTACTTTCCCAAATAACTCATTATATTTAAACCATACCTTGATAGGTTCACTTTCTTATTTGATATTAAAAAGCAATTCTAGTTTAATTAACAAGGAGAACCAAGCGCTTCTTCTTTCTTATGTTAAGATTATTCATCAAGGAATGTTAATTTATCTTATTAAAACATGAACCATAGGTTTTTACTATTTAATATACCAATCATTTGGGTTGAACAAATACTATAATTTCACTCATTGAGACAAATAACTAGGGCTTGATGATCCATATTACACAATTTAACCCCTTTCACTATAATAGATCTTGGAATTGTAGGTTAATTTTATGACCTCATTTGCATAGCAAGAAGAGAAGTATCTTTTTAAAAAATTGGTTGTGTGTGCTGAAGGCTTGAACGCTTACACAAAATTAGTATATTCAAAGCTAGGATTACATTAGTAGCAATGTTAGTGTAATATTCCTCCTACCTAGAAATGTGCAAGTCCAAAAGCTCAAAGCCATGACACTCAAAATTGGGCTTACCTTAGCTATGATGAAATCAAAAGAGAAAAGAGACCCAAAATCATGCAAGTCAAAAAACCAAGATCAAATGCACAAGACCATGATGAAAAAAATTGGGCCTTTCTTGGTTATGACATAAGCATTCTCAAGTTAAAGACCAAAATTACACAAGGAAGACTAGGATGTACATAACTGGGATGGCTCTCACACAAAGCCAAGATATAGGTTGTTGAAGAGCACAAAGTCAGGTCTCCCAAGTAGATGATGTCAATGTCTTCAAATTTAATCCTAGGATCATGTAAAAAAGGAATCAACATATAAAATTAACAAGAACAGAGCCAAAATATATCCTAGGGTGACATCATCACAATAGTTGCAAATCGTTGTTTCATTCCAAAGAGATCTACTCACAAAATAAAAATCTTGACTTCAAAATAGATGTCCATGAAATATTTCTCTTAGACCTATAACTACCATGGTGCTTTCTAACTATCCCCAATTAATGACACTAAAAGAATAAAAATTATAGATGTAGAAAATTAGTTGCAATAATGCAACCACTTACAGAATATTGTTGTAGATAAATGGAGCAGGATCAACATGAATTCAACTTCAAATGCAATATGAAGTCTAGAGTGGTCACCTCAACATTTTGGTTTTCTTTCAAAGCTATTTTCTTAACAGTATTACAACTATAAAACTCCTATAAATTTCAAATGTAGCCTATAAATAAGCCGATAAACCTCAATTGAAGGATTGGCTCTATAGTCCTTGCTTGGTATTGCTATGTAACATTGTTATTGACTAATTAAGTGATAGCTATTTGGCCTCCATTGTCATGTGATTATAGGTTTTTATGTATGCATTCTTTGCTTTAAGTCATTTTTGTTACACTTAAATGCTTAGTTTATTCTGTTAAATCAAATTCTACTTTTTGGATATCTATTGGATTACTAATTGTTTAAGTCCTTGGAATTATTACAATAAATTTCTTATAGTTGAATGAATCTATGATTGCAATTGATAATGGCTAGTCTATTAAGTATCATGTAAATTAGTTGTGTTAGCATGTTGCTTAGTGAAATCCAATGTTGTTACACTATATCCCATCCATTTTTATTAAATATCTCTAACCCTTACTCTTTCTTAACCCTTTTCCTTTTAAATAAATAATCATTTCAAGGAGCCAACCTTCTCTAGAGGTTGAAATCAAGAGAAATTTCATTTCATCCAATTCTAAACCATTGGCTAGAGTCTAGGGTGCATTGCCTATCTATAGATATGGTAGATTTTGGTCCAACAATTTAGTATTTTTTGGAATTCTCGATGGGACAAATTGTGTTGCTTTATCTCACTTTCCTAGAGAGCTCAATATTTGGTGAACAATATTGACCTCATTTTTTGAGAATGTATGTTTATCTAGAAAATATCCTGAAGATATAACCCTGAGTATTACTATTATAGACAGTTAAAAGTTATCCCCCTAATTTAAAATAAAATTATAAGGTCAATTGTTGTTATTTTGTATTCAATGTATTCTACATTGTCTTTATATAATTATGATATGTGCAGCTAAGAATTTAGAGAATCCATCACCATTTTTAGAATTACCTGCTTGTAAACCAATATGAACTAAGTCTTTACCTCTTGAGTCTTTTTCCATAAGTGTAGATTCCTCATTTTATAGTTTTCTTGAACAATTAAGAATTCCTAGTTCTAAAACTATGGCTCACAACCAACAATAAATGCTTTTAAATTTACCTAATTGGAATACTACTAGACCATTAGGTCTAGCATATGCAAATGACATCCCCTATGTAGCACTTAAACCCCTTACCATGCATGATGGTACAAACAAAACTACCTATGAACACTATCAAGATCTGGTGTCCCTGGCCATAATTCACAATATACAAGAGGATATTATGGTTAGGTTACTTGCCCTATATTTTAGAGCGAAGATACTCCATTGGTATCAAACCTTAGAAGATGGAAGTACTCATTCATGGGATGATCTAGTGAGAACCTTCATTGAATAATTTAATGAGCTAGTAGATCCCTTCTCACTACTCACTCAATTCACTGTCATCCAACGACATCCTTAAGAACTCATCATGGATTTTAATATTAGGTTCAATAGAACATGGAATATAATTTTACAAGATATCACACCACTAGAAATTCTAGCATATATGTGTTTTATTAGAGCATTAGGTCCCAACATAGATTTGTAGATACAAAAATCTAATTTAAATACTTTCCCTCAAGCTTACCAAGTTGCTATAACTATTGAAAATACATTGATCTATGTAGTAAGGCTGCTCCCAAGAGTTGTGATGTCGTGTTGCCTAGAGATATCCCAACATACTCAGTAAAATGAGGCCCCAAAAAATCCTATTATAATCATACCTCTTCCTTAAATTGTTCTCATTCCTATGCCCAAGGTATTACCTCTAGTACCTAATCTACTAGTGTTGCTAGCACATGAGCCTAAGGAATCACCAATAATGATAGATTTATTTTTTAAATTAAAAATATTAAATAATAAAGTGATAACTATTGAGAAAAGAGAGGTTGAGGGATATTAGCCTAGGATATTTCCATATATTGTCAAATTTTAGAGAGCTTCTAGTAGTAATACTACATAGAAGGTGAACAATAGTTACCAAGATCAAGAACCAATGGTGCCAGAGCCTAAAAGTCACCCTTGGTGCATAGTATACAATGATCCTCATAATGTACATACCTATATAATGTATTGGCATCAAGCTCAATTGGCCACTAAAAAATTTGAAAGAGCTCAAAAAGGTCAAGTTAATATGCTATGGTAACTAGAATAGGTCATGATCACTCAAGATCCCTTCGAAGAAGAATGCATATCAGTGTTAACCAGGTCTAGAAAGAAGCCAATTTAGGTATATCTATAGAAACTAGAGACATTTAGAGTTATAGCTCAACATTAGAAGCCTAAAGAGAAAATATTGCATGATACCAAGAAGGCTCTAGCTCAGCTAGAGATAAAGAAATTTCCACACACATCAAAATCATGAAAGAACCACCAAATTCAAAACAAACAGACAAGGTAAAGAAACTCTACCTGAATCAAGGGAGCAAGCCTGAGATAATATTAGATAACCTTCTATGAAAAAGAGAAAAAGGATAGAATTTTATCAAGATTAAAAAGGAAGGTTTGACTAATTAGAAAGAAAAAATAAAAAGAAACCAATAGAAACATCCAACTTCAACCTAGTTTGATAACTTAAAAATACCCCTTCCAAAGCAAGTATGTATAATGCCCTAATGATTCTTGGACAAATAGATCTATCTAGAGCTTAATTGAAGAAGACCACTCTAGGAGATGAATCAAGTTTAGAATATAATCTAGCCTAGGATTTGATAACTCTAGGGGTCAAGAAGAGTAGGCCACCTCCTTTTTACATATCCCTAAGAATAAAGGGGTGGGTTGTGCATAATTGTATGATTGATTCTAGATTTGCAACTACTGTGATGCCTAAAGCAATAGGTGAAGCTATGGATATGGAGTATACATATTCATATCTTAGAGTTCTCCAATTGTATGGAACTCCCTTGAAGATAGTGGAGGTTATGAAAGATGTTCCCATGATGTTGCACAAAATGCCAGAGATTATTGTAATTTAGGAGAAAATGATTGTTGACATTAAACTATATTTTGGTCTCTACCTTTCTTAGGAATTTACAAAAAATTTAGGAGGTTATATGTACTTGGATTACTCTCATATGATAATCCCACATAAAGGTAAAAGGGTCAAAATAATCCCTAAGAAACCAATGACCTATCACATTGAGAAGATAGAAGAATATGAATATATCAGTATGGTTTTTGAAGAAGTAGATTCCTTAGAATATATTTTGGAAGAATTACAGACTGAAGAGTTATCTCTAAAAAAATATAATGGCCTAATTGAGATCATAATTGGCAAATATTGCATCTCAAACTCAGAACAAAAAAAATTCCTAGCTATGAAAAATCAAGAACTATGAAATATGAAGCTTTGAAAGCTTTAATTTGATGGTGTTCGATGTAAGAATGGATTTGGGGCCAATATTATTCTAGTATCTCCTTTAGAGGGAACCAATATCTTCTTTTGTAGATTAATATGGAGTTGCACTAATAATGCTATTGAACATGAGGTATTGTGCCTTGGTTTAGTGCAAGTAGAAATAATGGATATTAAGTTACTCTCAATATATGGTGATTCTAAGCTCATAGTCAACCAAGTGATGAAGGGGAGTAATAGTAAACATCATTATCTGAAGTATACAAAAATAGGGTATGGAATTTGATGGAAATTTTTAAGACATTAAATATAAAATCCATTCCCTAAGAACATAATGAGTTAGTTGATACACTTTCTACTCAAGGAAAAAACTACACACCTATTGTAGAGTATTTTCCAAGAAGTAAGAACATAATAAAAATGGTTTTTAGGCTAGTAGTCTAGACAAGGAAATATTCTAGCAAGTATTTGAAGATGACCAACAAATCATCGACTTCTTAACAAAAGAAAAAATCTACTTGACTCAAAAATAATAGATATCACAAGAAGTTTATTAGGAAGATGTTATTCAATTGAAGAATACTCATATTTCAAAAGGGTTAATTACTCTGGAAAGCTTGTTTGATAATAATTATAGAAATATAGTGCATAGCATGAAAGTAGAAGAACAAGCCTATAGAGAAGTTGAAGTTGACTCTGGTAAAATTCTAAATATTGGAATTCATTGTACTACAAAATATATAGACCAATTTAAGTTACTGTGAAGGTAATACTAAGACATAATAGCTTGGAGTTATGGCGATCTTTTCATTTATGATAAATAAGTTATTTAGCATGTTATGGATTTATCCCGTGAAGCCAAGCCATTCATGCATAAGCAAAGGCTAGTTACCCTAAGATAAAAGGAGCAATGAAACAAGAGATAATAAAATTATTGAATGCTAAAATAATATACCCTATCAAACATTCTACATGGGTTGCCAACTTGGTGCCAATCAAGAAAAAGAATGGATATATTTGTCTTTGTGTTGATTTCCAAAATTTAAACAAGGTGTCATTGAAAGATCATTATCTGCTTCCCCATATCCTACAAACAATAGTAGGTGCAAAAATATTCTCTCTCCTAGATGTATTTTCAAGGTATAATCAAATATAGGTCAAATATGAAGATCAACATAAAATAACATTTACTACCAAGTGGGGGACCTTTGCATATCAAAGAATACCTTTTGTATTGTCCAATGTTGGGGCTACCTTTCAATGTGCCATGTATTTTGGTTTTGGATACTTGGTCAACAAGATCATTCTCATTTACCTAGATGACATGAAATTCTTCTCCCATGATAAGTAGCTACATCTAGAGCACCTAGAAATGGTTTTTTAGAAGTTTCGTGAATTTGAGATATCACTAAATCCATAGAAATCCATTTTTGTTGTCTATGAAGTGAATCTTTTGGGACATGTGGTCTCTAGTAAAGTAATGGAAATTTATACAAAAATGATCCAATCTATTTTTGCTCTCCCACTCCCCCTCAGTAGGAAAGTTCTATAATTATCTTTTGGGTAAATCAATTTTATACAAAAATTTATTACCAATTTTGCATAGATTTTGAAACCTATGACAGAGCTCTTGAAGAATAATTCTATATTTGAATGGAATATAGATAGGATAAAAGCATTTGAATAGATTAAATAATCCATTACAAAAGCTTCAATTTTAATAAATCCATATTTTAGCAAGGACTTCATTTTATGTGCATATGGATCTAAAGATAGTTATGTTGTAGTCCAAAATCAAAGGGATGATAAATAAGAATATTAGTGTTTTTTGTAAGTTAGATATTCCATGATTACCAAAATAATTACAATTTTATAAAAAAATAGGTTTTCACTATCATAAAATATTTAAAGGAATTCAACCATTACTTGTCACATAGTAATACTATAGTCTATGTGGTACATTCAAATGTCAAAAGTTTCATCCTTCAGGGAGAACTAAGTGATAAAAGAGCTATATGGGTCACCAAAATACAAGAATATAATGTTGAGATAAAACCTACCAATATGGTCATAGGCATAACCTTATGTTAGCAATTGGTTGCCACAATCAAGTTGGATTATAACATGTGTCTAGAATATAGTACAGAAATGAATCCCATAATTGAGGAACATTCAAAAGAGCCTGATTGGGTAGAAAAATTAAATAGAAATTTTCAAATAGGAAGATGTGTTGAAGGATTGAATGCATCACAAAGGAAAAGATATAGGTTATAGGTTTTGAAATACATCTTGTTAATAGAGGGATTGTATAATAACTTTGATGGAGTTTTTTATTGCATAAAACTGAAGCAAATAAAAAGGGTATTGATTGATTTTCATTCAGGATTGTTTAGAGGACACTACTCAAGTCAAAAAACAACCATTAAAATCCTTAGAGAAATATATTATTGGCCTACCATTTTCATAGATTCATACAAAGTGGCCTAGTCTTGTGAAAAATATCAACGATTTGTTGGAAGGAATAGGAATGCATCACTACCGTTGCAACCAATCATAGTAGAGGAGACTTTTCAACAATAAGCATTAGACTTCATTGGGTTCATATAACCAAATTCATAAATAATCCATAAGTATATTTTAACTACAACTAATTCTTTCACTTGGTGGACTAAAGCGATAGTAACAAAAATGACCAGTAAGGACATAATGATTGAATTTATCAAAAATCTAATAACAAGATTCAACATCCTAGACACATTGGTAAGCAATAGTAAATCTACCTTCATAGGAGAAAAATTTATTAATTTAGCCAACAAGTATGGCATTTACTTGAAGGTACCATCCAATTATTATCTAGAGAGGAATGGGTTGGCAAAATCACCCAATAAGAATATATTGAAAGTCATTAAGAGAACTATCAAAGAAAATAAGAAGAGTTGGCACCTTTTGCTTGAACAAGCATTATTATAAGATCAAATAATAGTGAAGAAATCATTAACAACTTTTCCTTATTTACTATTATATGGAAAAGAGGTCATTCTTCTATTACATATCAAACTACTAGCTATGAAGCTGATATTTCAAGTAGAACTTCTCGATATGGAAGTAGTAGAGGCAGAATATTATAGCTATTACTATTGGAGGAGTAGAGGAAAAAGGCTTATAATAATTTTTGAAGCCACTCAATCATGAAAAAATGATGGTTCAACAAGAAGATGACATCTAGGGACTACAAAGTTGGCAACCTTGTTCTTAAATGGTAAAAGGATAAATCAAATCTAGGGAATCATCAAAATTTTATTTTATTCTAGTCTAGGCCATATCAAGTCATCACAAAACAAGTGTGTAACGTGTATCAAATATCAAACTAAAGTGACCAAATTTTTTTTATACTAGTAAATAGCCACCATTTAAAATACTTCATGTAAAGTGTCACCAACCTTTTGTATCATATGCACATAAAATAATGTAAAATAAAATAGGCCACACAAATTTTAAAATAGCTAAGCTGATTGGCCAAAATTGGAGCTAATTGACTCTAATTTTATATTGTTGCAAATTCATTGGTCAAAGGTCATAAAAACCAAAATATTAATTGACATGCAAATATCTTCTATGTGATATCAGATGATGTGAAATACGAGATTTGAGAAAATCAACTCAAGGTTAAACTATCACAATAACTATGCAACGGTCAGTAAAATACCTCATAAGAGCAACACTTCAACAAAATTTTACCCCACAAAAAATTAGAGAGAAAACAATTGCATTTATAAGTTTTTTTTATCTAAGAGCTACAAAACTAGTGCTCATAGCAATTTAAATAAGCATAAAATAAATAAGTATATAGGTGCAAGCCCACTCATAATGACCAATAATGCAATAGCATCTAGTAGTACCAAGAAAGCACAAAAATAAAAGGTACTCAAATACCAAACATGTCAAATTGAAGACACTAAAATAACCTTGAATTCCAAGTAGAAACATCTATGGGAAGGTGTCGAATAGCAAACACATGGATTTTTGCCTAGTATCCAAGGTGCATTTCCATGGAATTCCTTTTTATCTTCATATATTTACAAGCCCATGCACCCCTATCCCAAACAAGTGCTTGTAGTCACCAAGTTCTACAATACCCAAATGAGAAAAATCTAAAATTGCAAAGGGAAAATATTATTTCAGCTTACCCTAGACCTATTCATTGAAGTATTTGCTATAGAGGATGGGCCTACGACTTCCCCAAAACCTTTTATTGTTGAAGACCAAAGAAGATACTATGACTTAAGAAAATATAAGGAAGGAGGCAAGATTTTCAAAAATTGTCTCAATTCGTATTTGCATAATCCTCTAGCGAGAAATGAGCTCCCCCAAATCCCAATCAAAAGTGTAGAGTTCAAGTCCCCTAAAATTTTATCAATGCTTACCATAATATTTGGTTTATCAACTGACAAAGAGGTACATGATTATCAAATTGCCTTAGAATACACTATTTCTAATCCCCACTATTATGACTTGTCCTGTTCAAACCAGTCCAATTACCCTCTCTTCTTTGACTAGGCCCAATACTTGTGTGAAAAGATACATGAACAACTCATGTAGCTTTAGATTTTTCCATATGGTACATTTTAGTATTATTTGCATCTAGCATAGCATTTTCTATTCAAAACTGTAGATGACATGTCATGGATAGGCATAAACAAAATGAATGACCAAGGGAAAAATTTAGCAATAGTGGACTAGACTACTTAGGACTTCTAAGTCCTATTATAATTTTAATAGAGAATTTTTGGGACTTGCATTGAAAATTATCTATGGAGAAATACCTTGATTATCCTTGAAAGAAAAAACCACATTACAAATCCCTCAAATGGAAGAAGGAGATTGGTACTTCTTGATATAAGGGACAATGATAAGGCTATACGATTTCATGGGGAAAGCCTTTTTTATTTTTCTAATATGTAATGGATAGAGTTTTTACTATGGAGTATTACAGACAGATGGATGCTATCAACATAATATTAAACATTGGTGTTAATAAGAAAGCTACCTATGAGTACCCCTTCACCTATGATCCAGTTATAGTTATTGTAAGAGAGCAAGAGAAATCACTCTACCATAAATATGAAAAGTTAGGTTTGTGAGCTATACCTCATTGATGGAGGTATGATCCTAAATATAAAATCAAAATGAGAATAGTAATCCTAAATAGTGGTAAACCATCGACTTTCAAAAAGGTCAAAAAAACTGATGTAGAATAGTTATGATTTTTTTTTGAGAGCAACAAGATTGATTTGAAAATCAATAAAATGCAAGAATTACCTCCATAGAGGGACTTATATGAGTAGGAATCCAAATATGATCAAACAAGAAACCTAAACAATAGGCTCACCCAAGATAAAATAATTACAATGATAAATAAGACCAACTAGGATGAAGCCAAAATCATAGAATGGTGGATGTTCACATGTGAATGAAAAATGTAGAATTGTAGATATCCACTATCAACGGATTAAAAATTCTCTTAAAAATTTGATGAAAATGTAGCAACATGGATGCCTCAAGAAGAACTAGTCAAAGTCATTATTGTCAACAACCAAGGCAAAGAAGTGCAAGATGAAGAATCTCTAACAAGAGAAGCTGAAGTGGGGCAAGTGATCTCCAGGAATGGTCCCATTGAAAAATATATTTGGGTATCAAAAGAAAAGATAGCTAATAATAAAGCCACAATCGGTCCAAAAAATCAAGTGGTCATAATAGAGACTCTCCAAATGAAATAGTAGGTTTCAACCTTTGTATCGATAGAACTACAATAGGAAATATACCCTAAAGGATCCTAAATTATAGGCAAGATGGGATACACTTGAGGAGGTTTGGAAAAATGGCTACTGGTCCCCAAGAAATTATATAGGTGTAGAAACAACCTCATAATATAGCCTTGGGAGCATATTTTCCTAGCTCCTCTACTCTAGAAATGAAAAGAAGAAGAAGTAAAAATGCACTTTAGAGTCTCCTCTCAAGCCTACACCCAAGTTTGTTTTAAGGCCTATAGAACATCAAAACATTTAGGAGCAAGAAGTGTCGATCGAGGGCACATAGATGAGAAGTCATCTTGCTAATGACAATGAAGGATTTGATATGAGTATACTGTCATATATGTGACATCTTCTAGGTACAACTTCATCTAATTATGCAACTCCTATAGAAGTAGATAGCAAAAGGAAATCCAACCCCCTCAAGGAGCTGTAGGAAGGGGATCATAAGAAATGAATGATCTAGGGGCCACCTCCAATGACTGGAACAACAACTAAGATGATGATAGAGCTACCTCCAACAATAAAGACATGTATGGTTTTTTTTAAACCCAAATACTACTTCTCCTACTTTATTGACCTTAATAGATGTTCCCTCCTCTTCTTCACCACCATAGAGTTCTCCATAAGGTCCAACTACTCCAAATAATCCCACATCTAAAATTCTTCCAACCACATCCACTCCATAAATTTAGACCCCTACAACTACTACCACAATAATTGTTCATAAAATTCCTTCACCCTCCTTTCTAATTCTACAATCCATATTTTTTGCCATACCACCACCTAATCATCCATATATAGCTACCATTAATAAGCTTAAGGATATGAATCAAAATGATCAAGAATGGTGGAAGAATAAAACACCGAGGTAGGCAAAGGAGCATGCTCCTCCTAGAAAAATAACTATAGTTAAACACATATTGGTAGCTAAGGTTCATAGCCACACCAAGGATAAATAAGCCAAAAGATAAAATGACACCTACTTATTACTAGGTGGAAACACAAACAATGGATATTTCCCAGTTGTTGTTAGAAGACTCTCTACTTGTAGACACCAAAAATATATCATTTTTATAATTCTTTAAAAACCATTTTTTGACCAATTCCCTCTCAAATTCTCTTATTTTCCTCCAAATATGTCAATTCCCTCTCAAATTCTCTTAATTTTCTCTTAATCTATCAATTTCCTCTTAAATTCTCTTAATTCTTCCAATTCTTCTAATTCCCCTCTAAGTCCTAATTTCTCCCTAATTCATCTATATTATTTAATTTTCTGTAGATACTTCCAATTTTCTCTAATCCCTCTTTAATGTTAGAAATAGAGTCTATTACGTAATTTAGATCATGTCAATGTACCTTTCCTTGGTAAATACTTCGGACATTAGATTACTTTAGGAGGAAGTTATCTAGTTACTTCATGCAATGTAATAACCGCACAAGTAATCACTTGCAAGCTATCACTTGCACATCTAGGTAGAGTGTTGGCCAAGGAATCTATTTCCTATATAAAGGGCCATAGGTATAGAACATAGATATAGGAGTGTGTAGAGAGTGAGTACTACATCAGTAGGAAGTAGTATTGACCAGAGTGGTATGATGTAGCAGTGTGATGTAATATGGTGGAGTGTAATATGCTCAATGCCCATTCTTGAGCAGTAGCTCTATTCATGGAGTGTTCATTTCCTCCAGAGCTATTTTGTAAAAATCTCCATCATTTCTATATATATATATATATATATATATTATTTTCAATAATCTCACAAATTTACTTTGTCATATTATTCTACATCTTGTGTTTACTATCTCCCATTACATGTTGCATCAAAAGCTAACAGTGGTATTAGAGCTAAAAAAGGTTAATAGGAAAACCACCATTATAATTGACCCTGAGTTTTTGTCAACCTAATGCACCATTGGACCAATCACTATCAAAATACTTAGGAGAGTCTATGTGGTAGAATTAAGGAGAGCCAAAAGCTAGGACTGAAAGAAACCTCTGTTTATGGAATACTGAGATTACATATGGCTAGAGTCTTTCCACAAAGTTTCAAGGGAAAACTTGTGAAGACTAGGACTCAACATTTGATCCACTAGTTTAATGAATCAACTAGTAAATCTCATCCAAGAGCTCTGGAGAAATTGACCTAAAGTTTCTTTTATTTTAGGGAATTAATTCTTAGATGATTGGGACACATCCTACAATAGAAATCTAGGATATTTCAACTTCATTACCCGAAGGTCGGAGTGCTTTCATAGTGCAAAGATTAGTTACTGCAAGATAAGAATACTACAGAAGAGACTTCTAGAGTAGAATTATGGTGAAGTTGGGAGATAAGAGATCTCCATTGCTAAATTGAAAAATTCACAAGAAGAAAAGGCCATAGAAGCCTCGATCAAGAAGAAAATTCCATAGAAGCCTTGATCCAGAAGAAAAGGCCATAATAGCCTTGATCTAGAAGGAAAGACCATAGAAGCCTTGGAAAAAATCCACAAAAGCCTTGGTACTAAAAAAGGCCACATGAGCCTTGATACTGAAAAAGGCCACAAAAGCCTTGATACTAAAAAAGGTTGTAGTAGCCTTGATACTGAAGAAGACTTTAAAAGAGAGTATCTAATTTAGAAGCATATTTCTATACTAATATTTTGTTGCAGGAATAGGAAGATTCAGTGAGTTGGGAAAGCTTCCTACGAACAGGTTAGGAGTATCTTCTTCAAAATAAATCCAAAACCTAAAGAAAATATATTAGGATAAGATCTGATTGATGCAGAAGGACTAGGAGAGTCCTACTCGAATACAGAGGTAGCAAAATAAAATATCTAGGAGAAGATCTCACCACCAACACTTCTAGAAGTATAAGGTTGAAGATAAGGTCTCAAGGAAGACCAAAAGGAGTTTTAGGATCAAAGGCCTTGGAGAGGTCTCTATGAGCATCCAGTAAAAGGCCTGGAAAGCCTTGCTAAAGAATTCATCAAAGGTGTTCTAAGGAAAACTCATTGGAGAAATTCACTACTGGAGATAGTGAAATAGTTGGGACAATTATCACCATATGACAACAAGCCCAAGAAGAATAATTTGGAAAGGAGTTCCAAATCTCAGAAGACCTCAAGACATTCAAAATCTTGAGAAGAAGATCTTGTTTGAAGTTAGAATTTGAGAAGAAGCTTGAAGGAAGATTAATATAGAAGAAGCCTATCAAATCCAGGAGACTTGGAGATTACCTCTCACAGCAAGAAGGAACCAATTTAGAATCAAATATATCTAGAGCAAAAAGAAGGAGACTACAAGAGGAGAACAAACCACCAAAATTCTAGGCTTGTGAAAAGGGAGATCATCTTTTGGTGAAGACAAAGTTGTTCAAGGTAGCCTACAAAGAGCTGCAATATCTTATCTAAGGCAGCAACTTGGTGATCATAGACACCAAGATCTACATCCTCTATAGAAGTGGTGAAAAGGGCTTTTAGAAAAAGGTAAGCAACTATTGGTGCAAGTAGATTCATTAAGTGGATTACTTATCAGATTTTTTTAAGCACCTTAATTGGATTGAAGTTGTAAAAAGGATATTTTAATTAGAGTCTTCAAAAATGTGCAAAAATAAAGGATTATTTAAGGTTTATTTACACTTTAGGAGTTTATTATATTTTAGAATCTCAAAATATCTATCAACTACCTATTATCTACTTCGAAAAATAAAATGAAGACTAGATCCTATTACCTTGTTAAAGAAATTTCAAAATAATTATTGAAGATTCATTTTAAATTATTCTTGATTTGTTGTAGTAGATTGATTAAGTGCATTAGTTTTTTAGAGCTAATTGGAGTAATAAGGTGATATTATTAGTGCATTAAAAGTTTATTATATTTGCACTATTATTGCTCTAAAAAATATTATTGGTTGTGTTTGAAAGAAGGGCACAAAAAATAATTTGTAAAAGTGGCTAAAGAAACTATTAGGGCACAAAGATTTGTAATTTTGGATGGCCTCAAGAAGACACAAAATAAGCTCAATAGTCAAAAAGAGAATCAAAGGAAGCATCAAACAAGACTTGGTGAGTCTCAAGTTCAAGGCACAAAAATAGTGTAGAAAAATACAGCAAAACAAAGCTTCCATCATGTGGTTACAAGCTTGGATCCATACATAAAACATCCAAGCTAAAATGGGAAGGTGTCTATTCAAAAATATAACCTTAAAACCCCTATATTGCACTCAAATATTCTGCCTCAAAACCATAAATTTAGATGTAAAAAGAGGAGTGCAAAAGAAGGTGCAATAAGCATATTTTATGTAAAAACTATTTTACATTATATTGCACAAATCCTAATATGGTTATACAAGGAGAAAAAGTATATTTAAAGGTGCCCCAAAGGCACTACGCTTGCTATAAAAACCAATCGAAAGTGGTTGTATGCTAGCATCAATCAAATCTTAGCTCAAGGAGCCAATCAATGGGCTCATACTCCTCACATCCAAGATGGCCAAACTTGCAAGATACAATGTGCAAAACAAAGGGAGAAAATAAAATTAATCATGAGATATAGCATCTATGGAAGGTGTGACCACCAAAATGGCCTCACACCTATGCTTCCTACTTCATAATATAAACAAAATATACAAACGAAATGCATGTGAAATTTACAACAAATGATAAATAAAAATAACACTTTATTTCCATTAATGAAGCCAATCCCGATTACAAATATGTCCCTCTTAGGGATACTAATTTGATACTCTTATTATAGTAGGAAAAGCATATGAAATCCCTCTCAAGGGTAAATGTGATTTTCAAGCCATTCAAGGTGACACGAACTGCTCTAGGGTGGAGTTGACCCTCTTCTTCACATTGAGGAAGGAATTGGATGTTTGAATCTCCTTCAAATATGTTTTCTTGTGGTCAAGAAACAACATAAAAGCATTTAAAAGCATAGGCAACCTCTCATGATGAGGCCCTTTAAAGTATTTAAACATGAACAAGCCATAATAATAATGAAATAAAGAAAGTTAATAAAATGTGTTAGACATATTCAATACTCATAAAGATTGCTTGGAACATAGAAATAATGAGTATAGCTATCAATCTAATGGATCAATTGCTTGAAATGAAGCATTAGAGCATGAAATTAAGCTAATTTTGTCCTGCTTGCTATAATACAGTAAACCTAATAAAAATCCTAATTCTGTCGGTTAGAGTATCTACAAATTCTAAGTAAACTACTAAAATGATTAATCTAATCTAATTAAGCACAATGCAAAGAAAATAGTAAGAAAATCTATCACCTATTGCAAACCACAACTTAGATGAGCAGTCTACACTGTACGCCGTGGTTGTTAGTCATGATGAGAAATCAAGTATCTTTTCCCTCCAAACCAAGGGTTGTGGGCTTGATCTTCCTTGTCAAATTGATGATCAAGGGCCACCTTGGTGTCCTCTGACTGGATTGGCAGTTGAATTCTATAATTGGGCCTCAGTTTGCCTAAATTAGCATTTCTTGGCGTTCTAGCTCCTTAGGGCATCCATGGCACAAATTGACATTATGCTTGGTGAATTGGCAAGTGAATGGCAACTAGGCTCTCTCAGTGTACTCAAGTTAGTCCACAATTCGATAGGGCTTCACTACTTTGATCTCCAATACACTCTCTCATAGTTTACCCTAATTTTGAGGGGTACTTATAGGACTACCCAAGGGCTAGGGGTGGCTTCATGGAGAAGCCAAGATCAAGAAGAGGTGGTTGGGACAATTGGATTGGAAGCCTCTAGAATATTTTGTCCTTCAACTGCCTTCTTCTAGAATAAATGGCCATTCAACCCGATTTGGCTCGGATGAAGGCAAACTGAACTTTAGTTTAAACTGCAGGTGACAACTATGGCCTAGACTGTAGACCATAGGTCTTAGCTACATTTTAGACTATAGACCATAGGTTTCAACTACAGTTCAGACTGTTTAGACCAAGGAACCCAAATTGAGTGGTTAAAACCACTACTCTATCTTGGAGTCTATCCAAGATCTTCCATATGGTCTTGTAGCATGTCCCATATGAGTAGTTGCCATCGACATGATGCATTTTAGGTGTCTAAAAATGCCCCTTTTGATATGCATTGTGAGATCAAACAACACTGAGAAAAAATAGACCTCCTAAAATGATGTCAAAGGTTCCATGATGATCATTGATTTGATAAACATTAGATGACCTAGGTCCTACAAAAGGATGCACATCCTGGAATCATTGCTTCCAAATGGGTGAAAGGCTTAAATTTGAAAGAGTTTGCACTCATCATCAGAAATTCAGGTAGCTTTGGTGCTATAATAGAATTTAGGCCTATATAACCAAAAGGAGGAGAGCTACAAACTAACTATCATATATGCTATTTTCTCCAAGCAAAGGGGTAAGCTTATGATAGTTGTTGACAATGATTCGTAAGATGAACGCAATTTGACAAGATCAAGGGATCTACTATTTTAGGGATCTTCTATAAATTTTGATTATGATTTGATATTATGACTACCCCCTCAAGCGATGAGTCGATGAGGGTAATGACAATAAATGAAGCGACGAGATCGCTTGACCATTATGAATGATTTGAAAAAACTTAAAATTTAGAATTTAATTACTTGGCTAAGCCTAGTTCAACTTATGATTGCAACTATTAATAGTATTTGCACATTTATATCCCATGGAGTGGTTAGGCTGCGATAGCCTTCTTAGGAAATCAAAATGATACAAGATAAATTAGATTTATGTTGAATCAATTTGTCGATGATCTACTGAAAAGGTGTCATAGGAGAAATGACATGAAACACCTCGTTCCCGTGGAGCGGTCCAACCTTGAAGGCCTTCTTCGGGATTGAAAAGAAGCATGTCAAATCAACGATGACTATTTTACCCCAAATGTTCTTATGGTTATTTACTCATCTCGCCAGATTGCATGGAGTGTCAATCGCTGCAACCGCCAAGTGTATAGGGTAAATAATTGAAAATGAGGTGCATATGGATTTTTGTTATTTGATTTTTTTGTTTAATTTGAATTTTTAATTGATCCTAGTGCTTAAAAATCACCAAAATTGATAAATTGATTGCTCTTATTGAGATTATGATCTGTTATGAATCATTAATTTATCATTTAAAACATTCCCATGATGGGATTTTAGTGCATTTAATGCTAGTTGCAAACTGTGTGTATGATCTATGGTTGGAAATTTCAAATTTGGGAACCGTAGCTCAGACCTACGGTCGCAAAACCCTAATTTTGGGACCACAATTTTAAGCTGTGGTCCGACAAAATTAGAAAAGGGTATATAAATTTTTCCATTTTGAAAATTCTCATTATTCCTTGAAAGTGATTTGCAAGTGGAGAGCTGTGAGAGGTGACAAAGTATTACTGATGTGAGACACTACCAAAAATGCTACCTACGACCTCCTACACATCCTGATAGCGGACCCTTCCCAGCCTTCATTCAACAGAGGGATCGATGTGGGAAAGGTAACCCTAAACCTAGCATTCACACTCCTTATCAATTTAAAATGAACCTCATTAAGTAATGGGTTAATCAAACTCACTAAATTGTTGGCAAATAACCTCACAGTAGTCTAGGCTAGGTTAGATTTTAATTTTTTTGGTTGCCATGCTAGGAAGTGACCCAAAAAAGGTCACATTCCAAGACCACAACTCGCAGGTGTGGTTCCCAATTTCTAGATTGAGGACCGTAGCTGTAAGTCGCTATGGGATTCAAATCCAAATGGTCAATAATTTAACCCTTATGCGGACTGCAGCTTTGGCCTGCGATTCCCAATTTTGGAATTTTTTTTCAAATTTTATTGATTTTTTTTGCTTTTTCTTGGCAATTAATGCCATTTATTGCATTTCTGAGATGCATCTATGATTTTTTTTTAATTTTTTGATCACTCTTTGCATGTTTTTGTATTTTTTAGAAATTTTTAGATTTGTATCTTTTCTAGGTCATTTTTTAGCTATTTTTAGTTATTATTAGTCATAATTTCCTTATATATTTCTACTCTACAAAAATTGACCTCTAGAGCCAGGGAGCTAGATATCCTTTGCATCCTTTGTAGATAGCTCACTAACCAAGAGTGAGTATGGTTTGATGCAATTTGCTTTAGGTATGTGCTTGATCTACCTATGATCATGGTAGATCCGACATACATGACTGCGTTGGCCTGACGCTGGCATGCATAGAACAACACATTTCACCTACCCACAGGTCAAATGACTATTACATTGGAGGAAATCTATCGAATATTTAGGATCCCTATTGATGGTGAGACCATCAACTCCTCTCCCTTCTAGAGCAAGGAGGACATTTTTGATGACATCTTTGGGGACCGCAGTGAGGATGCCTAGTGCAGGATCAACCATGGGGGTGTCCATATCGAATATTGATAGGAGGAGTGTCTTATCAGTTTGAGAGGTGGTCTTCATGCTCTTGGTCATGTAGATTGTGCTTCTAGACTCCTCGAGCATGAGGATTCCCTGGAACCTCCTGGCCATCATCAGGAGAGTTACCCAGAGTTCAACACGATGACCATTGCTCTTAGCTTGAGGGAGCACTATACTATGTCTACTATACAGAGTTATATCAGGATACGCATAGGAGCTAGGTTGGGATCAAATGCAGCCTATTACTTCAGATCTAGAGCTGGTAGCATATCAAGATCGAGTGGTCGACCAACTTACCACTGACTATCACCACTATTTCTATCGCATGCCAGTGCTATGCGACATGTTGGACTCATGAGGAGGAGGTGTTATGGAGTAGGTTCCATGTTGGGGATGTGGACCATTATATTTCCATATTTACATAGCTTCGGGTGAATGACATAGAGTGGCATCCGTAAATGGATTATCTTGCATGGTCGGAGGCTGACGAGTAGCTACTCCAGGTGAGGAGAGATAGGTGGTTACTCAATTGCAAGGCCAAGATCCATGAGTATCAATTCTACTCATGTGTCCTCCACTAGTTTGGGCTTGTATAGGATATTTTGGAGCTGCCTACCATCTACCGAAGCTTAGTACTAGATATGGATTTGCATTACATTCAGATGACACCATTGGGAGATGAGGCAAATGACTTCCAGGAGATAGGCATAACTAGGGCTAGGACCACCCCAACATATGATACTTGGTGGTCCCTACTATAGTGGTAGGGACAGGGGCCCCTAGACCGGATAGATGAAAGTTTTAAGTCTTATCCATAGGGGCACAATGTGCACTAGCAAACTAAGGGTGGATGGGGTATAGAGGGCACTATAGAGGATGCTCCATAGTTTGAGGCTAAGGAGGAGGCATCAGAGGAGGGTGAGGCACCTCCTGATAGTGAGGTGGGGTAGCTACTAGCTTAGGTTGCTGATATTTAGAGTCAGGTTGGGAGGTTGCAGACCCAACAGTTGTAGCAAAACACTTCTATCACCATATTGGAGGTGAAGTTGGCTCAAAGCGCAAGGTAGCTATAGCAAGACCAAGAGGATATTACCACTCTCATAGCACAGGATACGGTAGTAGAGACACAAGTTTGAGATCTCACTAGTGCACGTGATCTAGCATAGGTGCGATATAGTGCAGCTATTTCAGAGAGAGATCTACTTAGAGTACAAAGGGAGGATTTGTCATCCTCCCAGGCTATCATGGGATCTCCAGCCACACCATATGCATTGCTACCAGGAGACCGTGATCCCATGGTAGATATATGGTGATTATAGACCCTTGCAGAAGAGGGCAATGATAGGCACATAGGTAGGGTAGCTCGCATAGACCAACTAGAGGGTTACATCATGTTGATTAGTGGGCAGGTCCCAAAGGATCCACATGCTTCAGGTTCATAGCAGACCAGGACCAGGATGACAAGGCAGTATTCTGCTAGTTCAAGCCACAAGAGCCATAGGATTGGGAGGACACATAGGTCCTCTAGCACACACAGAGCCAGCTTGCATAGGAGCCACAGGGATGTCGGGCATGATGGCGGTGACTCTCAGGATGGGGGTCTAGGCCCCTAGTAAAGATATGATACAAATATTTATTGTACCATTTTTGAGTGTAAGTTCGAGGACCTACACAGTTGTAGTCTACAGGCATTGCGATATACCTCTCATGTACTCATTGATACACATATTTACATATATATGATCATTTTGGCTCATTATGTGTACTTGTGTATTTTTAATTTTATGTTTTGTTATGCACATGGATGCAGATGTTTATATTGATGCTATGTTTATATGATGTGATGTATGGATGACATGCACTAGATAGCTATTTAATTTATGATGCTTATGATATGCAGTGATCTAGATGCTTAGATGTGCTACTTATGATGGATGCATATTGGTGTGATATTTATTTTTAAACACATATTTAATTTTGCTTTATTGTATGCATTTAATTTATGATGATGTCGCGATATGCTAGTGCAATGAATGTAATGCATTATTTACATGATGGTAATCTAATGTAAATGAACCTGTATGCTTTAATCACTTAAAACACAAGGAATGAATGTGATATGTGTTTTAACAATCTAATGGATGACACCATAGAATGTATAACAATCATGGATTGTAATTGCTTTATCTCTTTGTGAAATATAATACACCCATATGTGAGATATAATAATGTATGTTTTCTGTTCATAAGCTTTGTAAATTAAAATAATATGTATGATATAAATAGTGGTCATCTAAATATCATTTATGACATCCATCTGGTATCTAATCATATAATACAAATAATTCTAATAGAAAAACTCTTATAAAAAGAAATTGATGTTTGATGAATGCATTTCAAAAATTTGATTGTTGCTATTTGGGAATTTTTGAGGTTTACCATGAGACTCAAACACCCTAGTTGACTGATCAAAAGTTGTATACTGACCAAACTAGACTTTTGAAATATAAGGATTTTGCTAGGATAGGCCCTAGATATTCATTATACCTGTGTGTGCAAATAAATATTTTAAGATAAAGCATAAGCATACCCCGATGTTAGGCAGGATTCTTTAAGCCCATTGCTAAGATTTGGGGTCCGCAAATGTTTATCCAATCCTAGGTTTATATTTCAGTTGGACTAGGCCACTAGGTGATATAGGACACCTGAAGCTAGCTCTTCCACATTCAAACATTGGTCTGTACATAAGTTGTTAGAGTTTAACTTATGTATATGGCAATGTCGAAAAAGGCACATGTCGACAAAGTTTGTTTCAATTTATTCTCCTCCCTATCCCTACTTCTTCTTCTATCTCCTTATCCCCTTCTTCTCACAACTTCTTCTATCTCCTTATCCCCTTCATCTTCTCCTTCAGTTGCATTCTTTAGTTGCAAGTAAACTATATAATGTAGCAGCTAAGGTTTGGAATTTTATATTGGAATGAAATTTTAATTTTTGTCTCACTTTGGTATCATAGCAGCACGGTTTTCAAAGATAGTTGACCTATGATGAGGTACAAGCATGACTCTCGAGGAGGTCCTGGCATGACTCCTGAGATCGAGCCTGCAGATCGGAACCCAGGCATGGATCCTGAGGTAGTCAGACTAGACAATCTCCAGAGCTAAGCACGGATCCCGAGGTGGACCAGATAGAGTCTTGCATGGATCCTAAGGCCAACCTGACATAGTCAAGTGAGTGGGCATAGAAACCAAGGTAACAACTAGTAAGGTAGCTGAAGAGGACCAGGGAATCAGTTGACATGGCAACTAATGAGGACCTGACATGCGATCACACGTAGATCGAGACAACATGTGCCATCAAGCCACTGGACTCGGACGTGACTCTGGCAGTAGTGGCTTGGCTGACGTGGATGCCAGTAGGGCACGACATGGCAACAAGGGCATGATAGTAGGACAACAAGTGAGCAGGCATGTGGTGCAAAGAGAACGATGGTAAGTTGGCACGATTTGATTGGTTTTCATAGTGGCAAAATGGAAAGAAATAATTACCCAAAGGTAGTCGAAAAACCTTCCGTGCACCTAGGCTTATAAACACCTCCACTGCCCTTAGCTTGGTGCATGTGGGATAATGCACCTACTATTTAAAAAAAAAAAATTCGTTGCATGTGTTAAAATAGGAGGCCGACCGATTAAGTTCATAATGGGTGTGTAGCCCGACTGGCTAGAGGAGCCAGTTTTAAGTTGGTCTCGCCCGCCAGGTCGCGGGTTCGAAAACCAAGGGCGACAATTTAAAAAAAAAATTCTTTATCCACTGTGAGCGAGGCAATAAAGGTGCCGAGAATATTTTTTAAAAGCCATCAACCAAGAGAGACAAGGTGGTTGCGGGATGTGACTCTGGTTCGTGAGGTCGTGGGTTCGACTCGCGGTAGAGGCAAATATAAGGTAAAGTTTTTATTAAATATTGTTTTTTCTTTTAAAAGTTTATTTAATAGTTTTCTAAAGTTATTTAATACTTTATTTAATAATTAAAATTTATTGCTTTTTAAAATATTTTATTTTAAATTTTGATTTTTTTAAAAGCAATTTTTGATTATTAAATAGAAATTGTATTAAAATAACTTTAAAAAATTGTTTTAGTAAACTTTAAAAGGGAAAATTGAACATATTGCCTCCGAGGCAAATTGTGTAATAGCCTAAAAGGTAATATTTGTAAAAAAAGAGAGAAAAAAAGTAACTGGAAGCCTTCTGAAGCGCCTGTTTAGCGCTGCTTCTTGGAACCTCGTTCAAGGCTGAAAATTTTTGTAATAGCCTCAACGGCTGTAAAGGAGGATATTTTTGCATTGATGAGTAGATGATATGATCTACTGGGTGCTATCATGCCCTGTGTTCTCTTCTACTAAGAGAGAATGCCGAATTGTTTGATGAAAGAGTTCAGAGATATGGTTTGCATACAGTTTTCAGCCAATTACAAAATGCAGTCATAGCCCATCAAAGACATCCAAATTCTAGATACAAAGCTAATTTAAAAGACAAATCCTTTGGAAACAGATTTGATATCTTAGATTCAGTTGGCATTGGATCTCAAGAACCAACAAATCCTCAGATCAGTAATAGTGATTCAGTCCAAATACTAGAGCCAGCTTCACCGAAAATTATCCTCATCAGTGACGATGAAGATTCGATTGGTGACAACTTTAGGAACCCAGTGATTGGAGAGCCTCAACAAGAAGAGCAAGAAATAATTGAAAGAGTAGATCAAGCTAGACTTGATTTAAATTTGTAATTGATTTTCTTTGAAATTGATTGTACTATAAAAATAAAAGTTTGTTTCAAGTTTCTTGTCAGTAGTTATGGCCTCGAATGCTAATCTACCCATTCCAAAATTTAATGGGTACGATTATGAGTACTGGTCCATAAAAATGAAGACCTTACTTATAGGTAAGGGGTTATGGGACATAGTAGAATAGGGTTACTCATAACCCTCCGATTGGACTACATTGAGTACAGATGATAAGAAAGCAAAGAAGGAAGCACAAAAGAACAATTCATTTGCTCTTTTTCATCTTCAAGCAGCATTGGATAAAAGTATTTTCCCATAATTACATCTTGTATAACTGCCCAATATGCATGGAATTACTTAAAATAAGGTTTCCAAGGAAGTGATCAAGTGAAGCAAGTCAGGCTTCAGACATTAAAATGAGATTTTGAGAATCTCAAGATGATTGAAGATGATAAAGTTGGTGACTACTGCATTCGAGTTAAAGCAGTCATTGACAAGATGGTAACACTTGGAGAAGAATTCAAACCAAAAACTATTGTGAAGAAAGTGTTGAGAACACTTCTTTCAAAATGGAATCACATAGCAATCATCATCGAAGAATCAAAGGATCTGTCTACACTATCCTTTGATGCTTTAGTTGGTTCATTAATTTCACATGAAGAGAGATTATAGGAATCTCCATAAACAAGTTATGGAGGTGATGATAAAGCCTTCGCATATCAAGAAGGTGCAGGAAAATGACAAGGAAGAGGCCAAGGCCGAGGTCAGAGAAGAGGCAGAGGCAAGAGCAGCCAAAGAGGTGGAAATCCTAGCAGAGGAGGAACTCCCAGCAGAGGTGGAAGTCAAAGTAGAGGTAGTCAACAAAGCAGAGGTAGAAATCAAGGTCGAGGAAGAGGAAGTGACAAATTCAAAAAGGTTTGTTTCAATTGTGGTAAACCAGGTCACTTTGCTCGAGACTGTTGGTCCAAATATTCTCAGGGAAGTAGCAGTCAAAGCAGTCAGTATGGCCATTTTTGTGAAGAAGAAGGGACATATAATCTCTTTATTTCTTATGGGCAATCAGATCAAAATTTGAATGACACTTGGATTTTGGATATTGGTTGTTCCAACCATATGAGTGGCAAAGAAGAACTCTTTGCTATAATAGATTCCACCTATAAATCTTGAATCAAGTTGGAAGACGATAAAACATTGCAAGTTGAAGGTATTGGAGACATGGAGGTTCCAATGAAGGAAGGCATCAAAAAGGTGAATGACATCTACTACACCCCTCAACTCCAACATAATCTGCTTAGTGTTGGACAAATGATGGAAAATAATTACAAACTTGTTTTTGATGAGGGAAAATGTGTAATATTTGATAAGAACAATGGTAATAGAGTCATCACACAGGTACCCATGACCAAAAATAGGTTATTTCCCCTTAATTTTAGATATCCCGGGGGAGCTCAACTTGCAAATTTTTCTATTACAAATCCAAGTGTGCTTTGGCACTTGATATATGGTCACTTGAATTCTACTAGCCTAAAATTGTTGACTTCTCAGGCAATGGTGACTGGACTTCCTAAAATTTAGGATCACAAGGAGGTCTGTGAAGGATGTGCTTTGGGAAAGCACCCCAAGTCCAAGTTTCCAAGAGGACAAGCATGGAGGGCCAACTATCCACTGCAATTAGTGCATTCGGACATTTGTGGTCCAATGCAGACAAAAAGTCTCGGTAATAATTCTTATTTTCTCATTTTTATAGATGATTTCTCTAGAATGTGTTGGGTTTATTTCCTGAAACACAAAGATGAAGTTTTTGATTGCTTCATTGATTTCAAGAATAATGTAGAGAAACAAAGTGGGTTTCATGTAAAATGTCTCAGGACAGATCGAGGAGGAGAGTACTCTTCCAAGGAATTTCTACAATTTTGTAAATAAAGTGGGATAAAAAGGTAGTTCACCACTGCCTATACTCCACAACAAAATGGTGTGGCAGAAAGGAAAAATCACACCATTGTAGAGATGGCCAGATCGATGCTTCAAACAAAGCATCTAAGCAATATGTATTGGGATGATGCTATCAGAACTAGTGTTTACATTCTAAATAGGAGTCCTATTTCTAGTTTGAAGGGGATCACTCCTTACCAGGCATCGTATGGCAAGAAGCCAAATGTAATACATTTTAGAGTTTTTGGTTCTTTAGCATATGCACACATTCCTAATGAAAAAAGGAAAAATCTTGATCCCAAGAGTCAAGCATGTATTTTTGTAGGATATTGTGAGTCTACCAAAGCCTATAGACTCTACAATCCGAAGACCCATAAAATTTTCCTTTCCAGGGATGTGATTTTTGATGAAGGGGGAGAATGGGGTCATCCAAGAGTTTTTGTTGATGATGAATCCCATGATGCAGGTTCTTCACAAATTTAGTAGGTGTCACCTAAGAAAGGCAAAGACACACCCCCTCCAAGCCTAAGCAAAAGTGCTACTTCTAGTACATCAACAACTTCTCCAAGTCCTTCTCCAAAATGATCAGTCATTTCTTCACCGATGGATATTGATTCTCCATACAGAGGTGGGAGAACACTACAACATCATCCCTCTTATCAAATGTTGGATAAAAATTTTTAGAGAAGATACACTAGAAGTCAAGCTAGTGAGTACATTTTTATGACTTGAAAATCTGAATTTGTATGGAGATGATGACTCCCAAGAGCCTCGGGGAGATGTAGTCAATTATGCTTTATTGACTAGTGCACAACTTGAACCTTCTAGCTATGAGAAGGCTTGTACTCAGAAGATATGGCAGGATGCCATGAAAGAGGATATGACCTCTATAAAAAACAATGATACTTGGGAGCTAGTTCAGCTTCCTAAAGGAAAAAAATGTGTTGGATGTAAATGGGTCTATAAGACCAAATTCAATGCTGATGGGAGCATTGAAAGACACAAGGCAAGAATGGTAGCAAAAGGCTTCACACAGAAGTATGTCATTGATTATGAGGATAGCTTTGCTTCTGTAGCTAGATTGGAGACAATCAGAACAATACTTTCCTTAGCTGCCCATAAAGGATGGAAAATCCAACACATGGATGTAAAAAGTGCCTTTCTCAATGGGTACTTAACAGAGGAGGTTTATGTTGAAAAACCTCAAGGATTTCAAGAATAAGGTAAGGAGCACCTTGTTTATAAACTGAAAAAAGCACTGTATGGCCTCAAGCAAGCACCAAGAGCATGGTATTCTCTCATTGACGGCTATTTTAAGGAATATGGTTTCACCCAGAACAAAAGTGAACCAACTCTCTACTACCTAAAGCAAGGTAAAGACATCCTCATAGTTTTTTTATATGTGGATGATCTCATATTTATGGGTAGTAATGATAAGATGAATATGGAGTTCAAACATTCCATGATGAAAAAGTTTGAGATGAAATATCTGGGATTAATGCACTACTTCCTAGGTATGGAAGTTCATCAGATAGATAGAGAGATCTTTATTTTTCAACACAAGTATGCTCAGGATATGATCAAGAAATTTGCTATGGAGCATTGCAAAGTAGTTGCAACTCCAATTGGACATGGGATCCAATTGAGCAAGGATGATGGAGCACCGAAGGTTGACACGACCACTTACAGGAGCATGGTTGGGAGTTTTATGTTTCTCACCAACACAAGACCTAACATTCAGTATGTTGTTTCTCTTGTCTCAAGATTTATGACTAATCCATCCGAGTTGCATTTGCAAGTAGCTAAAAGAATTCTTAGATATATAAAGGGTACATTGAATTTTGGAATCCATTACCAAAAATGTAATACTATTAAGTTAGTTGGCTTCAGTGATAGTGATTGGGGCAACAACATCAATGATAGAAAATCTACATCAGGGAACTGTTTTAGTCTAGGGTCAGGACTAATTACATGGAGTTCCAAAAAGCAGACTATTGTAGCATTGTCATCTACTGATGCCGAGTATATGGCCATCACTTATGCTAGTAATCAAGCCCTATGGTTGAGAAAAATCCTTGAAGAGGTTGGAGAACAACAAAGTGGTCCTACCAGATTATACTATGATAACACCAATGCCATTTGGTTGGCATATAATACTATCCACCATAGCAGAACAAAACACTTTGATATGAAGTATCACTTCATCCGAGACATGGTGGACCAAAATATTGTTGAGCTTAAATATTGCAGCACTTTGGAGAACATTGCAGACATCTTCACCAAAGGCATGGCTAAATCTCAATTTATAAAGCTGAGAGACTGTCTTGTCAGTCCTCTCAACTTTAAGGGGGAGAATGTTAGAGTTTAACTTACGTAGATGGCAATGTTGGCAAAGGCACATGTCGATAAAGTTTATTTCAATTTATTCTCCTCCCTATCCCTACTTCTTCTTCTTCTTATCCCCTTCTTCTCACAACTTCTTCTATCTCCTTATCCCCTTCTTCTTACAACTTATTCTCTCCTTATCGCCTTCATATTCTCCTTCAATTGCATTCTTTAGTTGCAAGTAAACTATATAATGTAGCAGCTAAGTTTTGGAATTTTAGATTGGAATGAAATTTTAATTTTTGTCTCATAATCGAGGTGCTAATGCATCAAAAATATCATCATGCATAAGGTATGGTAGTGCTGGAAATTCCATGGATTCAATTTCACTCCCTTATTTTCTTCAATTTTTTGATATACTTGCTCATATAAATTATGCAAGGGATTTGATTCCGCTTTGAATTTGAGCTTTTTTTTGGATATTCATTTGATATTCATTTGAACTTGCTTTCTGATCTTCATTTGATCTTCATTTGAACTTTGATTTTTGATATTCATTTGATCTTCACTTTTTGGAATTTACATTTGATAATTTTCTTCAGAAACTTCCCTTTGCAAATTTTACTTTGGGAAACTATTTCTGGTATATCGAATTGAGGATATCGATCTTATGATATCAATATGGGATATCAATCTACGATATCGATATAGGGTATCAATCTTGAGGATTTATGTGGGATATCTCTCTGGAGTATTGCTCATTTTATCGTAAGCAAGGGGTTCTAGGTAGGGAATGAACTTGTCCTTTTGCCAATTACCAACATTTCCCATACCGTCCACATAGGGGGATAAGCAAGAATAAATATTTTCACCTCAGGATACCTGGTCCTACTTCGTGGCTTTCATCTTCCCCTAGTCCTTATTAGGATTGTTTAATTTGTTTATTAGTGATAGGATTCTGATATGCTAAGGGCTATACTAACTGGACCTCAACTACAAAAGCAAAGCAATATTTCTATCAACTCTTGAGAAGACCTCTAAGTATGGTTGAATGAATAGAAAACCCTAGTATATTCTTCATAGCAACATTATGGGTTGTGTTGAAAAACACAATTACTCACATGAGTGATGGATTATGATAAATGCAGAGGTGCATGATTGAAACACAAATGTGGCATCATTTGTAAGACTAACAAACACAATGCATCCTACTATGTAATGCAATGGATGTAGAATGCTTATATGCAATGCAATGATGAAATGCATGTGGAACATGAAATGCAATGATGCAAATGAAATGCACATGTTTTTGGATTTTATGCTTTACCCATTTTTTTGGATTTTATTGATTTTTAAAATTTTATTGATTTTGAGCCTTCATATATGACCAAACAATGAGTACATACCTTTGGAGCCTTTAGGAGTGACCAAACGGCGAGGAAATGTCATTGGAGCCTTTAAATTGACCAAGAAATTTTCTAGAAAATCCTTTGAGCTTTTTAGGATGACCGAGCGGTTATAAGAAAAACCCTCGAAGCTTTTAGGGATTGACCAAAGGTTTGAAATACCTTTGGAGCTTTTGATTGACCAAACTACTCACAAGAGAGCTTGGAACCTTTTAGGATGATCGAGCAATTTTAAGCAAACCCTAGGGACCTTTGGGTTGACCAAGTGGTTTCTTAGAAACCCTTGGTGCCTTTTTGGGATGACCGAGCAGTTATAAGCAAACCCTCGGGGCCTTTGACTGACATGACCAAGCAATTTTTGGAACCCTTGGAGCCTTTTGCTGACATGACCAAGCGGTTTCGAAAACCCTTGGAGCCTTTTACTGACATGACCAAGCAGTTTTAGGAACCCTTGGAGCCTTTTACAATGATCTCAAGCATATAATACCTTAATATGGATAATGTTGAGAGGTTTAGGCTCTTAAAAACCTCCTAGCGACATTAGGCGATAGTTACCTAGACCAATATTTTTAGATATGATATAAGGTCCTAGCCAACTAGCCGTGAATTTTTTTTTTTAAGCGAAAAACCCCTTGTGGGGCTGCCTTGGTCTAAGAGACCACGAACAAGGGGTTATACACCATCAAAGTCACCCAGGCATCGCACCCAGCCCTGCACGCACCAACATTATCAATTGGATTTTGGGTACCCAATTCAACTTTTTGGTAGGGTGGAGATTCGAACCCGGGACCTCCCTTGGAGGATTGCCCTCTCCTCTCCAACTCACCTACAACACCTGGGTCACTAGTCGTGAATTTGTATCGCATATTAGGTGTCAAATTAGAGTTATGTTGGTTCTATTTCAAGACAAGGTCACCAAATTTAAAGTATCTCTAATGGAATTTGTTATTATAAGCTCATTTTAGTCATTCTTGATAAACACGGAGATGCTCCAGGGCATTCACGCGACATTCATCAAGCAATGTCAATAGATCTAGTCGAGCTTACCGCGTGATGTCATCATAAATAAACTCTTTTAATATGACACGTAGCATTGGAATTTCCAACTCTAAGGGCATATAGGTCTCAGTGCCATATACTAGTGAAAATGGAGTTGCCCCAGTGGGTGTCCGAATGCTAGTCCTGTAAGCCCATAATGCAAGGGGCAGCTGGATGTACCAATCTTTGTGGTTTTCTTGGACCGTATTTTTCTAGATAGCCATCACTGTCTTGTTTGATGCCTCAGCTTGACTGTTTTCCTATGGATAATAAGGAGTTGCAAAACTATGTTTGATTCTATACTTAGATGTCAAAGCTCTCACAACTTTATTCTTAAATGATGTTCCATTATCTGAAATTATCTTGGATGGAATCCAAAAATGACATATGATATTCTCAAGTATAAACTATGCTATGTGAGCTCCAGTAATTGTTTTTAAGGGTATTGCTTCCACCCATTTGGTAAATTACTCAGTAGCCATAATAATAGAAGTATGTCAACCCGATGAAGGAGATATCTTACCGATAAAATCTAATCCCCACTAAGTAAATGGCCAAGCCACTTGAATGGGCTGTAAGGTCTATGATGGCAAGTGCATAAGATTAGCATGATGTTGACATTTGACACATTTATTGACATATACATTACACTCCTTATCCATAGTGGGCCAATAGTAACCCATTCAAATGATGCGCTTGACGATGGCCATGTCGCTAAAATGACCACCTCATGTACCATCATGAGCTTGTGAAATTATCCAAGATGCCTCTTGGGACTCTAGATAATAATGGAGAACTCCATAGTAGCCTCATCGATACAAAATGTCTCCTAGAAAGACATATTTAGTCAATTTCTACTTGAATGTGCATTTTGCAGCATGCGACAATCCCTCTGGGATCACACCAAGTTTTAAGAAGTCTTGGATTTGCGACATCCAACTCTGGTAAGCCTCAGCTTCGACTGCCAAGATGACTTGATCCCCCTGCATATCTATATGTGTAAATGTAGATTGGGAAACAACCTTGTGGTGAATGGTGGTACCACTCCCCATCGGACTCTGAGAGGTTAATGATCCCCATGGTGCCTTCTTTAGAAAGTCTTTAGCTCTGCAAAACCATTCAGATTTTGGTTCCATGCTAATCATGTCGATTGACTCTTTATTATCAAAGGTTTCATTCTCCGCTGTAATATGTGAGAGCATTTTAACAATGATGGTAGTAAAATAGACAAACAGATTCTGAGGGATTAAGGATCCCAAATATGTCATGGTTTCTATAAAACTATTTTATGAATGAGGGATTGCCTCGATGTCATACCATTCTAATTTAGCCAAATATGTAACAACAAGATCTTTATAAGATTTTAACATGGGACATTGACACTAAAATAGCCCCTTAACTTGGTTGACTATGAGCAAGGAGTCACCAAAGATGTTTAATATTTTAATGTTCATGGCGATGGTTGTATGGAGGCCCAATAGTAGGGCTTCATATTTAGCATTGTTTTTGGTGCAAGGAAAGTATAATTTGAATGACAAGGGCATTGGAGCTCCTTGCGACATGAAAAACACTATTACTACATGATCCCCTTGCTCACACTTCGAACCATCGAATAACAATGTCATATTAACATTATTTTCTAGTTCTTCGGGTTGGGGAGCTTCAAATATGATAAAGACCGCATCATTCAAAAGCTCAATGGTCAGAGGCCTACTATTTGATAGTGGTGCCTCAGCCAGCTAATCAACTATAACTTGTCCCTTAATAGACTTTTGGATTATGAATTCTAGATAGAATTTTGTTAGTAGGATGATCCACTTTGCAGTACGGGTGTTATGATATGTCTTGCTCATCATGTACTGCAAAGGATTTTTTTGGATATAACATATATCATATGACTCAGCATATAGTGCCATAATTTCTTTGTAGTGAACGCTATTGCTAAACACAACTTCTCCTCATATGCATATCCAAGCTCATAGCTCACAAAGGTTTGACTAATATAATATATGGCCTATTATTTACCTTGCACATTCTTTTGGGCTAACATGGTTTCCAATGCAAAGTTGGTTGCTGATATATAGTAGAAATGGCACATCTGGCCTTAATGGAGCTAACATTGGCTGCATCGCTAGGTATTGCTTTATTTCAGAAAATGTTGCTTGAAAATCCTTGTCCTAGTTGAATGGGACCCCCTTGTGTAGCAGTCAGTTCATGGGTCAACATATATCCGATAATTGAGTGATAAATCACTTTATTAATGCTACTTTGCCCTATAGGCTTCTTAATTCTTTGATGTTCTAGGGAGGACACATCTCTAGAATAGACTTGACCTTTGCTAGATCGACTTCGATGCCTCGCTTTGAAATGATGAACCCTAAGAGATTTCCTGAAGTGATGCCAAATACGCACTTCTTAGGGTTCAACATGACATTGTGCTCTATCAAGTGATCAAAGACCTTCCTTAAGATCTTTGCATGCTCAGAATGCATTAATGACTTTGCCAATAAGTCATCAATATAATATTCTAATATTTTATGCATATAATCATGAAAGATATATGTCATGGCACGTTGATATGTGGCACTAGCATTTTTAAGGCCAAATGGCATAAATTTATAGTAGAATGTCCCCCATGGCGTTATAAACATAGTTTTATGCTGGTCTTCAGTTTAATCTAAATTTTATTGTATATAGAAAAATTGTCCATCAGGGAAGCATCTCATGACCTGTAGTTACATCTACAAGAGCATCGATATTCAAAAATAGAAATGAATCCTTCGATTTTGCCTTATTCAGGTCTCTAAAATTCATACAAATATGAATCCATCCATCAGTTTTTCCTACAGGCATCATATTAGATACCCATTTTAGATAGTCGATGGAGATTACAAACTCTATGTCCAACAACTTTTGCAATTTGTCCTTCACCATTAAGGCTACTATTGGATGCATCTTTCTAAGCTTCTTCTTGATTGGCTTCTTTGATAGGTCTAGCGAAAGGTTATGGGTAACCAATTTTAGGTCTAGACCTGGCATATCTTTGTAAGTCCACATGAAAATATTAGGTATATCTTTCAGTAGAGGGATGAGGGTGGCATGCTCATTTGGAGTGAGAATATCTCCAAATTTAACCTTCCTTGGATTGGTGGGATCATTACTGATATCCACATCGAAGGTTTCCTATACTGACATGTGTGATCCCTCCTCAAGCTGATGAGGCATAGGGATTAAATGGATGTCATATGTTGGGTTTATAGGTTCTACCTTGGAATAATCCTCAGCATGATAGAAATCATAAGCACATCCTGACACAAAATGAAATGGTTGCAACATTTCTTCATTAGGGAAGAAATCTTCAGGCTCAACAGGTAATTCAGTACGATCCCAGTCGATAGCATCTACATTTAAATGCAACAATTTGGATCAACTAGATTATGGAGTGGAGTGGTCAAATAAATGGAGACCATGTTGATGGAATAGAATTGATCTCCAGGACCACATGGACAAACATCTACATCATTGATGTAGCTCCCATACCCGAGATCTGGCTCTATTGGCATGGGCACAAATGGGTCCTCTCTATGCCAGCTATGGATAACTAGGTCCTCTCTATGCACTGATTGTAATATTGGATCATTCGGCTCAATGAGCTCCATGTACATAGACGGTTCAAGAAACACAATGTGATAGATCACGTTGAAGTTTGGTGGTCTTCCCCTAAGTTGAGGATTTAGATTGATCTCTCTATGGATGTTCTCAATCGTATATGGTGCATTGTGATAACGTAAGTAGAGAGGTCTTAAGTAGACTTTATCTATCTCATCTTCTTCATCACTATCATAATACAAGCCTTAATTTACCCCCATTGGGATGGTACATTCTGGAAAATATGGTCTCATATAGGCTATCTCTTGATTCCTATCATTGATATCTAGTAAAATCAGGTACAAGTGTCGTAAATACGATACTACCTCATAGACCGGCTCAGCCTCATCCCCCAACTGATTGTTGGGTGAAGACCCACTATCTACTGAGATATTCTCATGATACATCTCGGGTGGTGCTATGGTGATGTAAGATACCATCCAGTTATCCCTCTAGAATGCAGAAGGATTAGGGTGATATGGGTTGAAATCCACATCGTCCCCCAGACTAAGGTACATGTGATCTAAATATGCGATAAGAAAATCATCTTGTCCTTGTATTTGCAACCCTATCATGAACCTATCAGTTGCCAATTGATAACACGACTCAAGTGGAGTCCTACATCCTTTCTCAAAAAGACCAAGGCCATACCCATGCCAATGATATAATTCAAAAATGTGCATGGAATATTTAGGGTTGGATAGGTAATGAACATTCACTATGAATAGTTCACCATCATATTCATCCATAGGTGTTCGATTAGGAAGTTGATCTAGCCTAGCGTAGATGAAGTTAATTTGATTGGGTGGCTCTCCCAATTGTACTATTGATCCAACCAAAAAATGATGAGCATGCGGCCAACCCATCTCTTGTGAAATATCTAGAATTGGTCCAAAGGTTACATTCTACACAATATATTCACCTAACCCTATGTTGGATAGATGAATAGTCACTTGTGGTGTGGATGACCCTACTGATGATGAAGGAAATACAGGCTGAGGTACCTCCTTAGCTTTGTCATGGACTTCTTCCACTTCCATGGGAGTGGGAGCCTCTTTAGCGACTGGTTCGGGCACATGCTTCTTTTCCTTTTCATCCATTTTTACCTTTAACTTCCTTTCATCCCGAAGCATCGCTGATGTAGTCGGTTTCAATGAAGTTGTTGTAGTGTGCTCGAATCTGATTGATACAGATATCAATGGTTGAGCACACACTTGTTGTTTACCTTATGTATTCTTAACCGACGATGCTAGCCGAATGTCAGGTGCATTGATAGGAGTATAAAACCCCTAGGAAAATTAGCTAGGTTCATGAATTTGAAGGGCTCTTCATCTAACGGTACCAAATGAACCTATCCCTTGTGAATGTACTTTACACATTGATGTAATATGGAGGGAACACAACGCATTTCTTGAATCCAACGTCTCTCTAGCAGGATGTTATACTACATGACACCTTCGATCACATGATACATCATGGGGATGGTATTTAGACCCACCTGAATAGGTAGGACAATCATGCCAACCATTGAACATAGCACGTCGTTAAACATTCTCAATGTGAATGCGGTGGGCACAATATGTGACTTAGGTAGCTTTAAAGGACTTAAGCCTTGGTCATTATAATATTGATTGATGAACCAGTGTCGATCAAGACCCTCTTAAATAACACTTGATTTATGCACATGATAATATGTAACAGCGGGTCAGCCATATCTATAGGAACCATCTTTATTTCATGATCATAAAATTAGATCGTAGGTTCTTGGTACTATTGTATGTATCCCATAAAATTAGTGAATGCTTGAGCATCCTGGGACTGCACTTTGATGGACCTTAGAATGTCCATGAGTCTCCTTATTCCTGGGGGACTGATTTATCAACTCATAAATAGACAACTTCGTAGGAGTTATCTGTAGGTTTTGAACCAACCTGCTTTGTATGGTCACCATCGGTCTAGTTGGTGGGCTTGGAATAATTTGAACTAGTGACTGATTCTGCATAGCTTGTATCCTGATGGGAGTGCAAGGCTGATTCGGTTGCTCATACCTCCCATGTATGGTAACAATCTTAACCATGCCTATGAACCCCTAAGTAGGTTGTTTTATGCACACTTGATTAACATGGCCGACGTTGTTGTATGACACCTCATGGTTTGGTAATGTATTTTTATAAATCCCCATGTTTTAGTTTTCGAGCACCAACGGGTTATTCGGCACTATAAGCTCACCTTTATCGATCATATTTTGTACAATATGTTTGAAGGACCAACACACCTCGATGTCATGGCCCTTCGCACGATGGAATATGTAAAATAGATTGTCCTGATACCCGTTTGACTTGGGTTGATTAGAATTGACTATCTTAATCTCGGGCAACCTGATTGCCTTAGCCTTGCATAATTGATGGAATATCGAGGTCAATGATTTTGTCAAAGGCATGAATTTGCAAGGCAGGATTTATTCCTTATTTTTGCCCTTGTAATTATTCTTGCGCTATTCGTATTGTGCAGGAGGAGGTTGGGCTTGATAATTCTACTTTTGTTGCCCCTTATCCTCTCCTTGGAGGTTTAACCTCACTTGATTGACATGGGCTTGCTTGCACTAATGTTTCATGGAACTTTTCTTGTGACCCTCCTTTCTTTTCTTGAGCTTCAAGTTACCCTCTTACAACTTGATATCCTCAATTACTTTGACTTGCACCAAAGCTTCCTTGAATGTCTGGTACTATTGCAGTTGTAATAAAAATGAGATGTTCTTGACACAACTCTTCATAAACATCCGAGTTAGTTCTATAGTAGGAATAGGGAATGGCAACTTTACCATTAATCTCCTCCACCTCTTTCTATATTCTAGGACTGGCTCATCATCACACTGAGCTAGCACAGCCAAATCGGAAAGGTTAGCTTGCTTCTTGGTGCCAAAAGAAAAGTGTTCTAGAAAGGCATCAACTAGTTACTCAAAACTGGTGATATTATGCTTCTTCAACTGATTAAACCACTCTCATGCTAGGCCTGAGAGGGTTGTGATTAATGTACATAAAAACAAGGCATTGTTGCTTGCAATCTAGAAGCATACATCCAAAATGCTTGTGATATGCTCTTGTGCATCTTCGTCACCTTTGAATTTATCTAACATGGGCATGACAAAATGCTTAGGATATGTTGGAGTAGGCACCGAGGGGTCCAAAGGCTTGTTATGAATCTTGCTCAATGTCAGCTTTTAAAAATTTACGTCTTTCCTCTCGATTGCTTTCACCTTCTCTTCTAGAACCTTATAGGCCTACGAGGAAATAAAGTCCTTCTCCCTAAGCTGATGTGAGGGTGGTCTTGGAGGTACATTCTTCCTCTATCAAGGTGGAGGACATTGCTCTTCCTCCTCCTCAACATGGGAGCTTTCAGGATATCCATGATCGGCTCTGTCTCCCTCTTCTTCCTCATATTGTCATTGCCCCTGATCTTTGAATAGTTGTGGTCATTCTCTCTATTGGGCATTGATATGAGTGTGAGCATCTCTATGCTCTTGATGCACGTTAGCTTGTGAAAAATCCCTCCTATTAATGCGCTCTCCATGCTCAACGTGAGTGTATAAACCATCCCTGGATAGCCTATCCTCTTGTTCTATACGCTCCTTTTGGATAAGGATGCATTCCTCATGCATACGTTGCTCATATAATCTTTGTCTAATGAGCCTTTGTGATTGAAGATTCTCATATTCAATGCATTGCCTCTCTACATGAGTATCCTTCAATTGATCTTGAAGGAGTTGTCATCTCTGCTTGGATACCAGTCTATGTGATCTATTAATGTGATCGGCCATAAGAGGCCTCTGGTATGTGTGCTCCATGGGAGCGACCTTATGAATTTTTTACCCATATGGCAGATTTCCTACGCCTTTGCCTTTGTCCATGAATATGACATTGGCATCATGTTGAGCCCTGTGTTGTGTGCCACCATGCATAGATGGTGGATGCAAACCATGAGGGCACTTGGAAGCCTCCCCATGTTCTCTGGTAGCCCTAATAATGCTCTCGCTATGCTCACTCAGAGCACGAGTGGGTGGAGTTGAAGGTTTATAGCCTAACTACTCGAGGATGCCACCTAAACCATCTAATTTTCTAGATTTCCATGGCTCATGCGGTGGTGTACCATTAGCTCCCACATTCAATATATCGATAGTGATCTTGCGATGTTCACTACGCATGGGAGTGTGAACAGACCTATGCTCGAAAGTGGTCCTATCAGCATGTCCCTGAATGGGTGGATCTCGATCTCTTCTATACTTTGAATTTGGAGGTATGGAACCTCCTATAGGCTTAGTATGTAGGGGTACCAACTTGGCTCCCTAGATGACATACTCATCGATTGATCCCATGGATGCATGTGCACTGTGATCTCGGTAATGGCTTCTATGTGGAGCACCCTCATGTTGAGATGCTCCATGCTCTATCCTATATCTAGAAGAGTGTATAGAAGCTCCTCTATTGGGGGTACACTCAATGGGGTCCCTTCATGTCGAATTATCTCCTCTGATGCTCGTCGAATGATGTTCAGGAAGCGCATGTGGGAGAGGGTTTGACACATTTTATTATGAATTTGGTGGGGCTTGGTCATTAGCATCAAAATTGAGCCTCTACCGACCTCCCCGTGTCTCCACCATGGTGCACCTAGTGTCTAGATTTATCTTTTATTATGCAAACAAGGTATACAATGGTGATTATCTCTTTTACAATTTAAAATGAGCCCTAAACTGTTTGATGTGTTTTCAATTTGTTGTATCAGTATTAGAAAATCTTATCGTGTTTGAAAGCTTGTTGGATGATAATCTCAGTTTAATTGGCTTTCACCTATATACTCGCAACTCGAAAAATTGGCTATGAACTCCAAGTCATGTAATCCAACCTATAATGTGTGGTAATGAAACCCACACATGGTTAGGGAGCATAGGTCCTCCCAGATCCTCACCCATTTTCCCCTAGTTAGTGTTATACCCTCTAAAGAGAATACATGCAAATTTTCTAGGGTACAAAAGGTTCTCGAATTTGATATTGGTCTAGTATCCAAGGGTACATAGGATTTGGGCCAATGGATGGAAATCACCCCCACCGTTGTTGAACCCTACTAGTGGTTGGATGTCACTCCCAACTCACTAGCATTTAATTGAAACATGGTGTGTGTGGTTCTTTTAATTTTTGCATGAAAAGGAAATGCATAATATAGCACAAATTATCATTTTCTATATGCCATGTAGTGAAAGAACTTTTTAAATTCATAAAATGCAAGATATATAGCACATGCTCTTTTTGACAATGCAAATTACGATGATATGGCCTCTAATTGGGCCTCAAGCATGTAAACCAACACACAATTTTAATATAGCATGCTGGATTCTAGGGTGGACTACACTCAGAGGTCCGTTGTTCCTAGCAGTGCCTAGCTAAAGCATAAAATAATGAAACCCTAGGACCTAGTTCATTTTACCCTTTTTCAGTGTTGTCCTAATTATATTTCATTTTATGCTCTCTGGAAAAATACAGACAGTAAAAATAGAGACAGAGGCTAAAAATATGACCTACCTCAGATCCACATTCGAAATAGCTTTGAATCCCTACTTTCTATTGTGTCTGCTATAAACCGTAGATCTATGGCATGGTTGCTACTGTAGATCACATTTTGCAGCCACGGGTCAACAATGAGACTGTAGTTGTAAGCTACGGTTTACACCTGATATAAGAAAAACACACAAGGATAAAAAATCAGATGCATAAATTGTGGAGTTCCACCGTGATCACCTTCTATGACCACCAAAATGGCCTCACACCTATGCTTCCTACTACGTAATATAAACAAAATATACAAACGAAATGCATGCAAAATTGACAACAAATGATAAAGAAGAATAACACTTTATTTCCATTAATGAAGCCAATCCCAATTACAAATACGTCCCTCTTAGGGATACCGATTTGATACTCTTATTATAGTAGGAAAATCATATGAAATCCCTCTCAAGGGAAAATGTGATTTTCAATCCATTCAGGGTGACACAAACTGCTCTAGGGTGGATTTGACCATCTTCTATGCGTTGAGGAAGGAATTGGATGTTTGAATCTCCTTCGAATCTACTTTCCTGTGATCAAGAAACAACACAAAAGCATTAAAATCATAGGAAACCTCTCATGATGAGGCCCTTTAAAGGATTTAAACATGAACAAGCCATAATACTAATGAAATCAAGAAAGTTAATAAAACATGTTAGACATATTCAATACTCATAAAGTTTGCTTGGAACATAGAAACAATGAGTATAGCTATCAATCTAATGGATCAATTGCATGAAATAAAGCATTATAGCATGAAATTAAGCTAATTATGTCCTAATTGCTATAATACAATAAACCTAATGAAAACCCTAATTTATCGGTTAGAGTCTCTACAAATGCTAAGTAAACTACTAAAATGATTAATCTAATCTAATTAAGCACAATGCAAAGAAAACAATAAGGAAATCTATCACATGTTGCAAACTACAGCTTAGATGAGCGGTCTGCACTACACACCATGACTGGCAGCCATGGTGAGCAATCAAGTATCTTTGTCCTCCAAAACAAGGACTGTGGGCTTGATCTTCCTTGTCCAATTGATGATCAAGGGTCGCCTTGGTGTCCTCTGACTAGATTGGCAGTTGAATTCCATAATTGGGCCTCCATTTGTCTGAATTAGCATTTCTTGGCGTTCTAGCTCCTTAGGGCATCCATGGCACAAATTGACATGATTCTTGGTGAATTGGCAAGTGAATGGTAACTAGGCTCTCTCAGTGTACTCAAGTGAGTCCACAATTCGACAAGGCTTTGCTGCTTTGATCTCCAATACACTCTTTCATAGTTTATCCTAATTCTAAGGGGTACTTATAGGACTATCGAAGGTCTAGGAGTGGCTTCATGGATAAGCCAAGATCAATAAGAGGTGATTGGGACAGTTGGATTGGAAGCCTCTATAATATTTCGTCCTTCAACCACATTCTTCTAGAAAAAATGGCCATTCAACCCGATTTGGCTCGAATGAAGGCCAATTGAACTTCAGTTTAGACCACAAGTGACAGCTGTGGCCTAGACTGCAGACCGTAGGTCTTAGCTATGGTTCAGACTGTAGACCACAGGTTTTAGCTATGATTCAGAATGTTTAGGCCAAGGAGCCCAAATTGAGTGGTTAAAACCACTGCTCTATCTTGGAGTCTATCCAAGATCTTCCATATGGTCTTGTAGCATGTCCCATATGAGTAGTCACCATCAACATGACGTGTTTTAGGTATCTACAAAAGGAGGACAAAAGCAAGAAAGGAAGAAAGGAAAATGAAGCACCATTGGAGTGTCACTTACTCCATAGTCGCTAGCAAAAATTTATGCTCAAAGCATCCATATTGTTGCTCCATATCTCAGCTAAAAGCAAGTGCAAGTAAACAAAAGAGGAGTTAGGGATTTTCAAAGCTAAATGGATCTCCAAAAAGGTCCATTTGAACTAGCGAAAGAGAGGACGTCCATGCAGAGAAGAATATGACACTTGTCACCAAAATAGAACCCTAACGCTCAAGTCAAGAGAGTGCTCATCTTCAAGAAAGGAGTTACAGTAATAGGATGGTGCATTGAGTGTATGAGATACACTTGTCCTTTCGAAGATCAAATGTTTTGCTAAAGAGTGTAATGCTCGTATATTAAAAGAAGGAATAAAAATGTATCATTTGCACCAAACTCTCCTCAAGTGCTCAATAAGAAATGGATGTGCCACTTGGCACCTTAGACAAGAAGATTCTCCATATTAAGGATCTCAATGATCGAGGTCAAAGAAGAAGGCAAGTAAATTTTTATCTCGGTATTTACACTTCAACGTCTACGTGCAAAGTGCAAAATTGCAATATGGAAAGAAGGTGTTAGAGCCTTCAATACTAAATCCAAGAGAGGTCAAAGCAAGAGTCCAAGAAACACCTTTTTTTGAACACGTATAGCTCAAAATTACAATCACAACATCAAGATGTCTACGTAAATAGCATGCATCCTTAGCTTCTCAACATAACAACATCATATATTGCTTGGTGAAGGGTAAAGTTTAATCCCTATTATTATATGAGTTATTTCCTCAGGAGTCATGAGGTTGTAATTAAAGGAATTTAATTAATTGAAAGTAATTTATCAAAGGGAACACTTTATCAAATAAATACAATATTTGTAATATAAATTCTAGAGCAAGAAGGGTTTCTACTGGAATAAATAATAATTATTTGCAAATATTATTGTGATCTAATTTATCCAAATATTGGGAAGTCATAAGGGCTACTACATCAAATTAAATTAATTGGAAAATTAGATACGCTAAACCTAATTTCCAAAATGTTATTCATAAAAATAGAGGTTTATCATAGCTTTTTCAAAGGTTGGATATTCATAATATTATTGTCTCAAACTTATCAAAATGAGACAAAAGATCCAACATTATTACCTCTTTAAAATTTTGGAATAGTTCTTAGTTCAATAGGAGCAATAAGGGATAATAGGAATTGATTTTGGCATTTATAAAACCTTTACAAAATCAATCAAATATTGAACTATAATTTACAAAAGTACTATATCTTATCCATAGCATACTAGGGAGTCATAAGGCATTCTACAAAATATAAGGATTGATATTAGGGAATTTAAATGGCTTCAAAAAAATTCTTCCTAGCCAAATCACAATTACTCAAGGGTCCTAATTATTTTTCCTAGAATAATAAGGTGAAATCTATCTTGGTATATGAAAAACTGTGGGATATTGTCAAAGGGAGAACACAAATACCTACCACAGATGATAATGAAATCCAAAAGTTTATAAATAATTATTTAAAGGCTCTAATGACAATAAAATTTGCTATCAATTATGAAATACAACCCTATATCAATTCTGCAAAAACATATTCAAATGCATGGACAAGCCTAGAGAAATTTTTTGAAGGAAAGAATAAGGTAACTATTCTCCATCTTCAAACTCAATTTCATTCATTAAAAAAGAATAATGGAGAAAGCATAGAAATGTTCCTAAGGAAGGTAGTAGATATAAAAGGAAAATTATTTACCTTAGGAGAAACAATCAAAGATGAACTTCTTACTCAAATAACTATGAGAGCACTTCCAAACAACTATAAGCAGTTGGTAACATTTTTACAAGTTCTAATTAAAGATACTTATTTTGATGAATTAGTAAATATTCTATAGGAATATAAAGTAAAAATATAGGTAAATATGAAATGCCTAACAATGCACTGGCATCTAAATAAAATCCATAGGGAAATATTGCTACTTCATCGAAAGGATGGAAAACATGGTACAATAGGTATTGTTAGATATGAAAAAAAAAAGGCTATAGTACCAGCTACTATAGGTTCAATCCAAAAAATCAGAATCAAGGAAATCATATGAACAATGGGAACCAATTTAAGACACAACAATATCAAAATCCTCATCACAACAATTTCAAAATTCAACCAATTATCCTCAATTGGAGTATCAAAAAAGAAATAAAAAAGGACATATAGCTCAAAGGATAGAAGAAATTGAAGAACTGGAAGAATCGACCGATGATTATAAAATCAAATCTCTCTTAGCAAGAATGAAAGGTTATGAAGACACTAATCACTTACTTGAATAGGTTGCAAAAGACAGAGAAGAAGATTCAGAATCTCAAGGACTCTATGAAGATCCACATTGAAGACTAAAGTCTTCAATATCCAAATAATGTAATACAGGGGGGTGTTAGAAATAGATTCTATTACATCATTTGGATCATGTAAATGTACCTTTCCTTGGTACATACTTAGGACATTAGATTACTTTAGGGGGAAGTTATCTAGTTACTTCATGCAATGTAATAACTGCATGTGTCAAAGTGCAAGCTATCACTTGCACATCTAGGTAGAGTGTTGGCCAAGGAACCTATTTCCTATATAAAGGGCCATAGGTATAGAACATAGATATAGAAGTGTGTAGAGAGTGAGTACTACATCAGTAGGAAGTAGTATTGACCAGAGTGGTATGATGTAGCAATGTGATGTAATATGGTGGAGTGTAATATGCTCAATGCCCATTCTTGAGAAATAGCTCTTTTCATGGAGTGTTCATTTCCTCCAGATATATCTTGTAAACATCTCCATAATTTCTATATATATATATATATATATTTTTATTTTTCTGTCATCTCACAAATTTACTTTATGTCATATTATTTTGCATCTTGTGTTTGTTATCTCCCATTACATGTTACATCAAAAACTAACATTTAATTCATATAATCTCTCTTAATTCCCCTAATATCCCAATAAACTTAATTAGCTCCTAATATCTAATCAAATCCTCTAATAACAACCTTAATCACTCCTTAACCCCAAATTAAAATCCAAAATCAGTGCACATTAAATTCCCAGGTTCCTTTCACATTCCACCTTGCAATATTTTTGAATTTAAAATTACCTCATGCTTAATGCCACTAATGTAGGAAGGTACCAATTTCTCCTAGTATATATCCATAAATTCCTAAATCCTTTTTCACACTTGGCAATTCCACCACCTCACATCTTGGGTACCCTCCCCCTCTATCTCATAAATTCTTATAAATACCCCCTCCTTTTCCTCATTTTAAAAAATGTATGATAAACCAATACTGTCAAAATTTCCACTCAACCCCCTATTTGTGTGTGTAATCCTTCCTTCACAATCCATTCCCTTTACATATCCATCTAGACCATGAAGGGTAATATAACCCTCACCATGCATGCATCCTATTTTTGAAGCTACTCTCAGATTAGAGACAACACTTGACAAAATGTCAACAACAAACATCAGAATACTATCATAGAAAGTCAACAGAAGATAAGATATCTGATTTCACATTTAGTTAATCTATTTTATGCTTCAATCAAGCTTTCTTGTTTATGTTTATTACATTCTTTTATAAAAACACGAGCCTAATCAAGATAAGCTTGTCAAATTCTATTGAATTTACGCTTTTGATTATGTGTAAGTACTTAGTGGAGTGCATCCAATCAAGGATGGTCTCGCCTTTACATGAAGAAAGAAACCCATCCATAATATGAGGTGGCATGAAGAACATTGAGGTATCATAAAACTCCATTCTATAAAGAGGGTTATTTCCTTTTCAAAAATTTCCAATTTGTAAGCCCAAAAGGTATTGTAATCTTGTAATTGATATTTTATATGCAATGAAATGACTTATTTTTCATATCACATTTTGGTAATCATGATGGGACCCTATCTTGAAAACACATGGCATTTTCTATTCTTTAGGAAGTAGGACTGGTCTTTTGTTTTCCATTTTTATATGGTATAAGATTTGTGTGTTCCTTCTAATTTTTTTTATGCCTTTTTACTTCTATCACTAATTTTTATTTGCTTCACAAACCTGACATATCTCTAACATCATTTTATCACCAGCCAGACAGAGACCCACCAAGAAAATCTCCAACAACAAAGTCCAAAGTATGTATGATCCCACAAAATTTCCTTCTTAGGTTATTTTTTTGGGGGTTTTAATCTTAGTTTTAATATAATGGGTTTTGTTTCTTGTAATTTTTTAGGCAAAATATTTTCAAGATAGATCTATATTAGAGCATACCATATTTTGTGGCCTTAGTATCCAATTTTTTCTTCTTTATTTTCCTAGAGTATCCTCTTCACTTGCAACATTTTTGTTGAACTTGTGAATGAGAAATAATAATTTGTTTTTTAGTAAGCATCTTACCTATATTTAGGTTTAGTTTTATTAACAATGGTTTGAAGAGTATCCTCTTACTTTAGGCCATATTGGTTCAAAAGAGGAATGAGAAATTCCCCCAATGGATCCTGTAAATGATTTATGTCTATGTTCTTTGCAGATAAAAAATTCTTGTATTTGTTTGAGAGGTTTTTATCAAAATTTTCCACTTAAATAGGGATGAGCTTCTATGTTTTTGTAATTGTGGTGGAATAATTCAACTCAAGTATTCCTTGAAATCTTGAATGGTGGAGTTGTGGGAACTTCATTGTTCTTTGGAGAATTGAGTGTTTTCTATTTTAGGAAAACCTCCTTTTTGTTGTTGTTTATATTTTATGAGAATTATAGCCTATGCCTACTTTGTAATATTTATTGGACTCCATTATTTATAGTTGAATGCATTCAATAAAAAAATAAAAGTAAAAAATTTAGCACGCGCATAATGTGCACACTACTCGACCAACACACAATGCCAAGCAACGCATCCTAGACTAGAGCGCCACAACCAGAGCTATGAAATACCTATATATATATTCATACTCAGTTGCATATAGTAGTCTCCCATCATAAATTATCTTCTCATTCTGCACATTTTTGCAAAACTTATTCGTATTAATCCCAAGCAACCTTGCATTAAACCCCTTGTATGCCCCATTCACAATCCTAAAAACACCACCAATATAAGGTATCATCATATTGAGCTATGATTGATCCACCCTTAGAACATTCCAACTCTTGATCATCTTAAATCTCTCCCATATACTTACCAATCACCTTCACCACAACTCCCTTCTTATAATACCCTTTCTCAGCCAAACCCTTGCTCATGGCCTTGACTACAATTCCTTTAGAGAGCCAATACTCCTTGTTGTTCAAATTTTTCTTTTTAACTCCTCTTCCTCCATAAAACTTGCTAGAGTAGCCCCATCACCATAAATATCCCCTTCATTGTCTATTATAACCATAGAGTTAAGGTTTTGACCAAAAAACCTAGGTTTTCATCTCTTATGTGAGAGTTTTTAGGGTTTTCACTTAAATCTCCACCTTGAAGATTAATGTTTTCACTTCTGTTAATTTTTGTAGCATTGGTTTAGAAAAGACTCCAATATCATTTTTCTCTCTAGAGTCGACATTCAAAGCTGACTTGGACAATGAGAAAGTAACTTTACCTCCAGGGAGATTTTTTGGCTTTCCCAATTTTGGATGTGGTGGGATATATCTACTACTTTCACCAAATTTAGCACCCTTCCTCTTGGATATTTTGATCCATGAAGGACTTAACCTAATCATAAGACTTACTCACAATGTCTCTTGTCTATGTAAATACCTTGTCAAGGTAGCAGTCAAAGATCCCCATCACTTCCTCATCCATAAGGTGATTTCCTCCATTGAATGTAATAAGGGTAGGGATTTTCCATTTTTACATTTCATTTATTGCTATGGAAATAGGTCTCTACCCAGGTTTCAGGTTTGCCACCATAATATTCATCGATTCTAACCCTAATTCTATGATGCATACTATAGAGAATGCAAATATGATTGCTAGTAAACAAAAATAAATATTACTAATAAGAATTCTTTTACAAACCCCATCTTCATAATGATCCAAGAGTTAGGATCTCTAGATTTTTAATTCCTAGAAGAAAAAAATGGCCCTAATATTATAAAATATATACCATAAATGCTTGATCCATGAACCTTACTTCATAAATTTATGAAAAATAAATTTACAAAACATTTAACAATGGAAATAACTCTCTTTAGACACCAAAATTTGGAAGGGTTTTAGAAAAATGATGAGCAAGCTACCAAATCTTGATCAGGAAACCCTAACTTAGGAATTTGAATTTATTTAGAAACGTTGTGGAAGGATTCTTAAAAAAAAATATAAACCCTAGAATTCAATCAACCCTTAAAGAATTTCTTTGCAAGAGAAAATATATTATGCCATTAAAGGTTGATCTATAAATGATTTTATGCTCTAGAAATGACCTAAAAAATAAAACAATAAAAACTTAAAAAAATAAAAGTATAAAAATATAAAAAATGGGGTTATTTCCCCTTGGCCCATGCCATGTGGGATCTCCCCACTTCCTCAAACTATACAAAATAAAAATAAAAAATAACATTTTTTTTAACAAACTCAAAAACAATTATGCACGGTCAGCCCATGCACTTGCATGTGTTGTGCACTTCATGCGTGTGCTAGCTCTTTGATTGTACACTGAGCATCGATGCATGTGTGCTAGCATGTTGACCATGTTTTGCATGTTAGTTCATGTGTGCACTTTGTATGCACTGATTGAGCACTTCATGCACACACTTCATGCATGCACTAGTGTGTTGAACAAGTGATATGCATGCACACTTCACACATGCTATTAACATGTGTTGATAGCGCACTATGCACATATGCACATCAATCCACGTACACCAAAAATTTAATACAATAAAAAAACAAAATACTTTTAAATAAAAATCATCTAATGCAGAATATTCCATGAGAATATTCTTTGGAATTCACATTGTAATCGGGCATAATGCCCTTTTTTTCTACTACTTGGGGTCCTCTTGTTTATCCCTCTTATTTCATCATCTAATCAATTCTGCATATAGACTTATTTATAGTCGATAGAAATCTCTTTTTGATCTGGATCTAGTAGGAGTCTTCTCTTTTAGTTTTATAAAGGTATCCCTAAATGCATTCCTCTGAGTTTATTATGTCACCTTCCCCGTCAATCATGTTGTCATTTATTACTTTCCTAGTTTAGATTTTGTTTCATGTCTTTACATGCTTTCATAGCTTAGATTATACCTTTTTTTATATTTACACACTTTCATAGATTAGACTCACATTCATGTATTTTATCACATTCATAGTTTAAATTTACTTTCCTATATTTTATTGCTTTTCTAGAATAGATTTACTTTTATGTACTTTCATGCTTTCCTAGCTTAGGTTTCTTTTCACACACTTTATCGTTTTCATAGATTAGTTTTCTAATTTATTATTTTATAGATTAGTTTTCTTTACATGTATTTGCTTGCTTGCTTATATTAGACTTGATCATGTTCTTTACTTTCATAGTTAGTTTTTATTTCATGTCATGTTATTTTCTTGCATATGTTAGTTTTCATTTCTTGTCATCTTCCTTAATTTCCTAGGTCAATTTTTATTTTTTATTTCATTTTTTGGGGACCACGTTTATGTCATCGATATCCCCATAAATCATTATCATTTAGGTGTGTGTGCATACTCACCACCTAGTCAATCACTTTGGGGACCATTTTTATTTCACCACCATCCCCATCAATCACTATCATTCAGATGTGTGTGCATCCTCACCACCTAGTCAATCACTTTTAGGGCCACATTTATATCACTTCCATACTCATCAATCAATATCACTTAGGTGTGTGAATCCTCACCACCTATCTAATAACCTTGAGGTACCACAGGTATATCACCTCTTCCCCCCATCAATCATTTACATTTTTCTTTCTTAGACTAGTCTTCATTTCATGCAATTGTCTTTGTTTTCTTAGACATAGATTAATTTTCATGTCATACACTTTGCTTTTTAATATTAGATTTGATTTTATTCTTTAATTTTTTTTTTATTAGACTAGAATTTGCTTTCCAAAAGTCATCAACTAAAACATTTTGCATTGCATCATAGATAGTCAATGAAAATTCTAGATTAGTATTTGCATTTAGTGTAGGCATGGTTTTGCATTTTGCATATTTATAATTAGCTTTTTATTATGCATTGTAAGTAGACATATCTCACACAATAAAAACATCTAAAATCACACACACTTGCATAATTTTACCATATTTTATGAATAAAACCAATAGGTGACATTGGACTTCATCCCCAACCATTGGTTGAGTCCTTAGACATCATAATTTAGAGCACATAGTTTCTTGGATTTCATCATCGAGAAACTAATTACCCTTGAGACTAGCTTGGGATAATATGAGGTTAGACACCCTTTCTCAAAGGGGCTTGATAATCATTGGGTGCATAGCTATCATTTTTGACCAAGCATGCCTAAGGGGAAGCAAAAGCTAACTAGGCTGCCATATGTTTTAGACAACACTGCTGCTTGTTGGAGGTTCCTTTGTTTCTTTAAGATACCCAGAGCCAACCCTACCCTAGGAATCCTTTTTAGTCATTTGTGTATTATGTTTTGTAAGAGGAATGGGCATGAATATACCCTTGTAGATACTATCCCATTTGTCCCTTTTGTAGATCTTAGGTATAGGATACATCAAAATACACAAAACCAAAACCAACAAACAACAACAAAAAAACCTGCCACCACAAACACATTAACACCAACACTTGCAAAATAATATCACACACCAAACACGAATTTATATAAACATTTATGTCTTCCTTGATTGTTTGTTTACTTGTTTGTTTATTTATTTGTGTAGATAACATCGCTCCTTCACTAAATCTATCAAACACTACCACCAAAACTATCAAACCACCCCAAAAGCCATCCCTTTCCATTATACCCCATATTTAGCTATCTATGGTATTGAATCAAAGTCAAGCTAAAGCCCAAACTCATAGTTTTATGGAACACCCTAAACAAATACCTCATCCTTTGACTACTCCCCTAACTCGTCTAGGAAAAGAGTTGCATAAATACTATGGTAGTCTATCCATTGACATCTCCCATCATATACCACATCCATTTGAGCCAAATCAAACTAGACATTCATCTTATGACCTAGGTCTAATGCATCACACCACTCATGTTACTCTACCTAAAACACCTTCCCATGACACTCCTTAATCCTCTAATCCCAATATCTCATTATTTAATCTTGATGTTATCCATACCATTTAATATCTACATCTTCCTCCTTTTGATACTCATAATCCTCCCCCACAAGATACACCACATGTTTCCTTGTCCCCACCACATTCTTATTTGTATTGTTCCTTCCCCATTTCAAGAGTAAACTTATTCTCACATTTTTGTACCCAATCCTCCTCCCATATCCCAAGTACTACCCTACGTCCCCTTGACCTATGTCCCTTTGAATCCCCCTTTTACCCATATTGATCTCACCTCAACTATGATAGTTCCTAGGATGCCCCCTATGTTCTTTCCACTCCATAGATATTAGGTTACCCCACATATCATATTGTAGATACTATGTCAATGGTTGCTTATCCCAATTACTCCTCTTCTTCTAACATCACCTCTTCATCATAATATTTCCCCTCTTCTACACCACCATCCTATACTATACCTGATCCTAATCAAGATAATAATTCTCAAATACACGTTGTCTCTCCTCCTAATTTTTCGATCCCTTTGACATCCTTTCACTTCCCTAATCCATCATCTCAATTTGCAGCTCTCAATACAAATCCATATTTGATAAATCCCTCTTCTTCAACCATCCTTCCTCTTGTTGGGGTAAATATTACATACTCTTCTATTTATTATCCTCTTAATCCACCTCCCTCTAATCTAAGCTTCATCTTTAGCCCACCTCCCTCATGGGCCTCTCGTCCACATATACTATACATGACATCACATACTCCTAAAACTTCTCATTAGTGGTCATTGACACAACCACAAAACACTCCATCAAAATAATACCAACCCCCATCAAATAAATCTCTACCTGCTACTCAATACTAGCCTCCTTTGACCCAACATCAACCACTTTAAAATCACCATCAACGCACTCCTCATCAATATCAATCCCATCCAAATCAATCTCTACCTACATCAAACCCATATCAATATTTTCCAATCCAATACCATGCACCTTCAACCTCAACTCAACCCACTTTGGATTATAATATGCAACATCAACCTCCAAACACTCCATAAAATTCTTCTCCCAATAAATTCAATTCCTTTCAACCCAAAACCAACCTCTACCCATTAATTATAAACCTCCTCCTATTAAATATCAACTACAATCTAATCAATCCCAACCACCTCCCACATATCATTGGCCCCAAACCTATAAACTCCCTCCAACATTCAAAATCCATCTCATTAATCACATCAAAAACCTCCTTTTTATTCCCAATTTCCTCAAGTATCAGTTACTAATTAAAAGCCACATCCTTATTATAATCCTCACCCATACTACCCCTATTCTTATCCTCCTCCTAATGCCTCCCATTTCACTCCATTTACTAAGCCTCATCATGCATATCTAGGATGATAGGATGAAATTCAACAACTAAATAGCTGAATTAATAGTTTATAATTACAATGTCTTGGTTTTGGATACCAAAATCCTATGCTTAACTAGCTTAGAGTTCAATCCATTCATCCTTCCATCCCCACACCTCCATATTCCTATTTCTTCAAGATGACCAAATTCGAAAAGTTCAAAGGGAGAGAAGATCCCAAGGAGCATATGAGTAATGTAATCAATGCTTGCTATTTAATAAATGAAAATGATCATCTCATGCTCTAAATTTTTCCATTATCCCTTAGTATAGGAGCTTTATATTGGTATAATAGTCTTTCCCAACATAGTATTTACACTTTTGAACAATTTGCCAATATCTTCTTGGAACTCTTTGCCCTTAATGTCAAGAAGAAAACCATCTTAACATATCTCTACAACCTCTACCAATTTGATGATGAGCCTATCCTAGACTATGAAACTTGGTGGAGAGCCATTAATAATGAATTTTGATTCTCTTTTCCCTTCATAGAGCTAACCCAATAATTTACTCAAAAATATGCTAAACCCATCTCTATACTACTACAACTCTAGCAATATCACACCTTCAAGGAAGCTCTGGATCAAGCCAAAATAATTAAATATATTAAATTTCAAGAAGGGGAGATCAAATTTAAAAAGAAGGAATGGCCAACTAATAATTCCAAGGGCAACACCAATAACCAACCTAAATCCTCCCAGGTTAATCATGTAGTGTTGAGCAACGCACCTGCCCAAAATTCTCAACCTCAATACTTTACTTATCAACCCCAATAACAAACATAACAAACTCAAATAGTGTCCACCCAACCCCCAAATTCCTTTGCCTATAACTAATATTCTACTCATCCTTTCCACCCTCCTAGACCGCCTTGCAATTTTACACCTTTATCTGAGCCCTTGTCAATCATCTTCCAAAAACTTTATGAAGCACAAGTGATCTCTTATAACAACTCAAAACTACCAACCCAATTTTTTTTGAAAAGATCACTTACAAATAAAGGCTCACAAGGGGGAAGACCCTTAATTTATTTATCTCAACATACAAGGCATCATCACATTTGAGTTCCAAGATGCTACAGATGACACTCAGTGGATAGGAGGGGCCAACTCCCATGTTTTTCTAGGGTTTACCTTAATAAATCTAAACATTTAGAAGGATACCCTTAATTGTCCCCCTAACTTTCCCATACCCTCCATGACATAGGACTATGTGACCATGAAGTAGGGATTATCATTTAAACATACATGCTTAAAGGGGGACACATATTCCCTAACTTGAATCTAAGTCCAATAGGTAGGTGTTGGAGTTTAATTTACCTTTGGTTACGTTTGCACCCAAGACTTTGCCAACATTGAAAGACCAGTTCAGAACAGAGTCTATCTGGTCCAATATCTAGAGGAGGCTAATTCCTTTGCTTATTTTATGAAAATAGAGAGAGAGAAATGCATAAAGAGAGGGAAATATAGCTATGGCTAGAGGATTAAAATGGTACCATAGAATTTTGTAGAGAAGCATAATAGAACCAAAATAGAAACTAAAACTCTTGGTGAATATCTTATTTAAACACAACTTATTCGTGAAGTTAATTGCAGATCTAACCAAATGTTAATGTAGGAATTTAGAGTAAGAATTAATGTAGAGTACATTCAACCTTAGATTCAATTAGCAATAGACAACACATACATACTTGATTTGCAACACCAATGAGCTAAGAACCAGAATGGATGATCTTTATTAAGATTTCAAAAGTTTGTATACATAGCCTTGTAAACGCCTAAGAGCCAACCATTTATTTAGGTCGCTCATTCTATATACAAGAGATCATGCCCGTAGGCTCATTCTGGTTTAGAAGCTATTGAGGGAGTATGGAATCCTCAAATGGAAACAGTTGGATATATTCTTATTACGATGATATTCCCTAACCTCTTTAGACATTATGGTTCACTTGGTCTTCGAAATGTTGTGAAACCATGACTTTTTGCCTTATCTTTGTCTTCGACCTTCAAAATATCATGGAATCATGAATTTCCACCTTAGCTTTGTATTCAGCCTTCAAAATGTCATGAAATCATGACTTTCTACCTTAGCTTTGTCTTCGGCCTTCAAAATATCATAGAATCGTGACTTTCTACCTTAGCTTTGTCTTCGACCTTCAAAATGTTGTGGAATCATGACTTTTCGCCTTAACTTTATCTTAATCCTTCAAAATGTCATGAAATTGTGAATTTCTACCTTATCTTTATCTTAGGCCTTCAAAATGTCATGGAATCATGACTTTCCATCTTAGTCCCGCCTTAGGCCTTCAAAATATCACCCGATCATGACTGTTCTCTATAATTAGAAAAATCTTGAGAAGATTACTCCTTATTTTCCTAGGTGTGGTCATTTTGACCAATAGTAGGTTGATCAGCATAGAGCCTTGGTGCTTAGTTACCATTCCTCCATAGGCTAATAAAGTTCAATGCCACTTCGATGATAACTAACATGATCACCTAATCCTACATGATTGAGGGATCACCACTATTATCTTGTGAAATATTTTCCAATCTATATGGGACACACTTGATCCTACATGATTGAGGTGTGATGATTCACAAGTACCCTGGCTATTGTATTCACACAAATCCTATCAAATTGATTAGTTCCTAGCTAATACATTCATGAAAATCCTTCTAGGGCTCATATCTACATGGGTATTGCATTCATGCAACTCCTCCCTAGATTGGGCTTTATGGCTTATTAAAGGAGCATTCCTACCCATCATAAGGATAGATAAACATTACATCATTTACCATAGATTAAGCATTGTACTAAGTATAAAATTAAGCATGACATAATCCATCAGTTAGAAATGTATAAAACAAATATTCCTCTAACCATAAGCCAAGATATGCATAAAATAAGTATTTGGCCTATAATTTTAATTCAAATATTTTCAATTAACATTAATGCATAACATGATAAAATAAATACACATATTTGCAGTTGAAAGATCTTAATATTCATTAACAAAAAATAATGCTCAAAACATATAATGAAGAAAATCCAAGATCCTACTGAAGCACATAATATTTTAATTTGTATAATAATCAAGTTTACAAAACTTATTGAACAAAGCATTATTTTACATAGCCTTTTATTTCCTACATATATGTACATTCAAAGCACTATAAAGTCATCCACCAAATATATTCAATCCATATAAGTATCTACAAGCTTCTTCATGATGGGAAACCACCCATAAATTTTGAGGTATACTTAGGGATCAGAATAGCTCTAAATGCAATGCAACTTAAATCATGCCATACTCTATAATGCAAACAACCATGCACATAACATAAGCAAACTATAAGAAGATAATCCTTATTCTCTTTATAATGATCCCTTAACCCACAAAAGTCTCAAGAATCATTATATTAGTTTCTCTTTCAAAACCAAATTAACATTCAATAACAATACAAGATAATCCCATACTTCTCTTAAAATTATTCTTTAACTATCACAAGTCTCAAGAATAATAGATAGTTTCTTTTTTAAAACCAACGAACAATAATCCATTAATTATTTAACTATCATAATTATCAAAAATCAATAATAGTTTCTCTTTAAAAACCAAAATCAAACAATAATCCATTGATTATCAATCCACAAATATCATTATATTAGTTTCTCATTCAAAACCAAAAACAAACATTCAAAATAAAATACAAGAGAATCCCATACTTCTCTTTATAATTATCCCTTAATCTACATAGATCTCAGGAATCATTATAATAGTTTATATTTCAAAACCAACAAGCATTAATCCATTGATTCCTTAACTATCACAAGTCTCAATAATCCATTAGTAGTTTCTCTTTCAACACTAAAATAATCTCACAAACTCAAAACAAGAGCATCTTATCTCTTATAATGATTTCCTAACTCATAAGAGTCTAAGAAAATATTAATTAAGTTTCTCAAAATTAAACATACAAAAATCAATACAAGAAAATCCCATACTTCTCTTTATAATGATCCTTTAACTCACACAAGTCTCAAGAATCATTATATTTATTTTTAGCATAAAGTAATATTTAACTTTAACTTTCTATACAACAACTATGAAAGGATTAAAGCAACTTCCTCTAACATAAAGCTTTCTTTAACTTAACTTTCATTACAATAACTACAAAAAGGAATAAATATTTCTTTAAATTTAACTTTATTTACCACAACTAAAGAAAATATTAAAGCAACTTAATCTAGCATAGATATTTCTTTAACTTTAACTTTTTTTACCACAACTAAAGAAATGATTAAAGCAACTTACTCTAACACAAAGCTTTCTTCAACTTTAACTTTCTTTACCACTACTATAGAAAGGATTAAAACAACTTTTTCTAACATAAAGCTTTCTTTAACTTTAACTTTATTTACCAAAAATAAATAAAGGATTAAAGCAACTTTTCTAACATAAATATTTATTTAACTTTAAACTTCTTTATCACAACTAAATAAATGATAAAAAAAACTTATTCTAACATATAGAAAGCTTTATCCTTCACCTAAATAAAGATACAACTCTTAACTAACATAAGGATTGTCTTATATTTCACATTAAAGATAAAATATCTATCTAATAAAAATAATGCTTTGCTTAGTTAAAAATACATACATCATAACATAAAGAAACCTGACTATACATTAAAGCAATATTAAACATCATACGAAAGAGCACATCCACTATCAACATAAAACAAGTTTTAAATAATATTAGAACTTGCATGAGTGGCCAACATCAAGCACACAAAAATATACGATGCCACACAACAAGGATAAAAAAAATGTAAATCACATCATCCAAAGGTCAATGGAGTCGATGAAAAGTCAACATAAAAAAGAAAAATAAACTATCCATAAAGCACCAATTGCCAACCACTAATTGGCCATGAGACAAGTCACACGAACTACTTCTAAAAAATCTTAGCATAGCCAAAAGTTTAGACATTAGAGTCAAAAGCAACACAGATGGCCATAGCATATTCATATGCCTAGCAAGAAGAGAACCTTCGTTGGTTCACAAAAGAAGGATGCACATGAGATCTATCTACCTTAGCTCGACTGGCTTAAGCAACTACTTACAAAAGGGCTCAATATTTTTTACAAGGAAAATAAGGACTGACTACAATCCTAAAAATAAAGTACAAGGTCAATCCAACACATACAAAACTTGAATAGTAACATCCAATTCCTATAAATGATGTCTAAAAAATAGAGTGCACTAGATCGAGCAACCACCAAAAAACTCAGGAGGGAAAAAGGATACAAAAATCCAAAGCAATCAATGTGAAACCAAACATTACAGAAAGGAAGAGTTAATCATAGAAAAGTGTGGAAAACAAAGCTTAATATATAATTGCAAGACAATAATTTGTGTTCGTAGACTACCTTTACCGAGTCTACCCATGTCTTCCTTTCAACATCGATCAAATATATCTATTCTCCTCTAAAATCTTCCTCCTATACTGTTGGTCAAAAATCTAAGGAAAGGATTGTGCACCCACAAAACTTGACCAACATTGAGTGACCCTATGGTTGTGAGGCTTTTGGGTCAATCTATGGAGGAGGTCAATTCCTTGAGAGTACTAGCTAACTGCTAAAAAATTAATAGGGGGTGAAAAGGGGGTTGAAAGAAGAAAATATAGTTGAAAGTAGAACTTATAGTGGTGTAGATTAAGCCACATAAAAATACATGTGTAACCAAAGACCTTGCAATTGAGAAAAACAAGCAAACTACCTAACAAACCAACCAACTCCCACCAATCCCAAAACACTCATTTATTTTCAATATATGTAGCTTTCAAACTATGAATTCTATAACTAGAAAAATAAATCATGAGTAGAAATCTAAACATTAGAATTAATACCATGAACATTCAACTAGCCTAAATTAGAAATAAACAATCCTCCATGCATACATGTTCTACAACCAAGTAGAGCCAAAGGTTAAATAGTAATTCTTTTATATTTCTCAAAAATTAGTGTGCTTCATACATGCAATTGTAAAGGCCTTAGAGCTGACCCTTTTGAATGCTCAACATTCTAATATATATAGTTTTTACAATGAATTCTATTACAAAAAAATCATGATGATTGATCATGGAAGCCTCTTATGTCAGGGAGCTAGCTAGGTTGTATATTCTTATCTGTCATATTACACATATTAACTGAATATTCATGATAAATGGGAGTGGGCTATTTTGGCTGCATTTGATCCCTTGATTTACCTAATACATCTAAAAATTCTATCACTCCATGATGTCTATCTACTTGCACCTGAAGGTAGTAGGTCGTTAACTCATGTAGCCTAAAACATAAAGTTGACCACTCCAATTCTAAAAAATCCTCCATTTTCTACCAACTAGATGGTGGGTTCCTTTTACTAGTAGGATGCTACAAGTCCAAAGCAATTTGATACTTGGAGTCCTGACTTCTATTTCCTTGGTGGGTTCTATGGATCTTGATGAGAAGGTGATATTTTCAACATGATAGACTTTCAAGGCTCTATTGGTATTGATGGGAATTTGGGGCCCATTCACATTTTTTATCTATGGTGGACTTTAGGGACCCCTTCGAAGTCCAGAAGTGACCTAGTTATTTGCCAAGCCCTCTATGATGATTTTTTGGGCTCTAATGGCATTGGAAAGAATTTGGGGCCCATCTATTTTTTCTATCTATGGTAAAATTTTAGGATCCATCTAGAGTCTGGAAGAGACCCACTTCTCCACCAAGTCTAAATCTTGATCAATATTTTATGCATCAGGTGACAGACCCTCAGGACTGCTCTAGAATCTACCAATAACCCAATTCTCTACCTGTATGACACTTAGTCAATTTTTTTTCTTTTCTGCTATTCTTCATTTGCTTTTTTTTTATGATAGCTCCATCATTCCTTCGTGATGAGTTTTTGGGACCTATTCGAGGTTTGACAGTTTCCCATATTTCTATCATGCAATTTTATAATGGGTTTTTGGGACCCCTCTAGAGTATGGAGGATGCCCTAATTATTTTAAAAGCCTAAAAATTATCTCTCTTTTGCACAACTCTATGGTGGGTCCAACAACAACCCATTTTTCTACTAGTATTGACATTTAAACAATTTCTTACAACTTTGAGCCTTCTTCTTTGTTGAAGCAAATGGGTATGAATAAAATTACCCGTACTACAAGGGATTACTGATCGAGTCTATAAAATTACCTTTCTTAGCTATAATTCATCTTGTTTGCTCAAAATATTTATATGGGTGGATATAAACCAAAATTCACCCACATTCTTGGCAACTCATAGGGGATTTTCACTTTGTGGAAATAAGGAACTCACATGGCCACATTTGAGATTTAGCACTTTCTAATGGAAAGGGAATGAAGGAAGGAGCTAGAATACAAGTTGGAGGAAAAATATTGACACCTACCACAAGATAAAAGAGGGTGGCAGGTAATAGGGTGGAGGGAACACACATTAAAAGGGGGGGAAGGTCCAAAAAAAGGAAGCAGAAAGGAAAATCAAGGGGATGAAAAACAATTGGAAAGACAACAAAAACCTACATGGAGGAGGAAAATTAGGAGAGGAGAAAAAAGAACAACATAGAGGAGAAAAATCAAGAGAGGAGGCAAAAGAAGAAGCATTAAAAATGCCACCAACCCAAGGAATTAATGGTAAATTTAATGGACAAACAAAAGAAGAACTAGAATATCTTAAAAAAATAAAAAATAAAAGGGAAGGCAATTCTAGAATTATCCTATAAAAATGGTAAGAGATATTACTAGGTCCATTGGACACCCCCAAAAATCTACACTTCCATGAGCATACTTTGTTATTGCTAGCCATTGTTTCAAGAACAAATAGATAGCCAAGAGCATCTGCTATCTTTGCATCTTCTTCTCTTTATCACATAGTCCAGTAGGAACCACTTTTGTAGATCATAATTTTCCATGCACTTCTTGAGCTTTTCTATCGATCCTATCCCTTCTCCAATAGTAATTCTTATGTGTTGCACTTGTCTTATATAAGGTGGAGATCCAAAGGATGCTTCTGCCAATTGGTGCTCGTGAAACTCATGCCTCTAGATTGGGCAATATTTTTGATAGATTTGGTTTCATACGAATCATCTCCTAGCATCATATTTACATCAACTTGGGTTCTCCCTTTTTGGTGACCTTTCACTTAGCTAACATGACCTCATTATATGGAATTTTGTATCACTTTTCTCACACAAGTTGTGACAGTTCCACTTCAAACCACTACAAAATTTTAGGTTCATATCCTAAAAATTTTGTAGTGTTATGCTCTTGTCCATTGGGCTATGGAGTCAAAATTTAATAGTAGAAAAAAAGGGGAGGAAAGAAAGACACAAGGAGGGAAGAAAGCACTTTGATAAAAATAATAATTAATACTACATTTACTATTCCACAAATCCTGATGATTGGGTCAGCTTGCAATAAATTACTGTAATAATTCCCCTTCTAATTATGCTTATATGATTTGTACAAGATAACGTTAGATTTTGAGTGGCCATATGCCTACTGCATCTGCTTATTTATATGTTGGATATGTACACAAAATTATGACATGGTTGGCATGCCTAAGCTAGGAAATATTCTATAGATTATCCCATGAACCTGCAAGATCTAGACCATATAATTTCAAACTGGAGCCACTCTTTGTGATCAATTTGCCATAGTTCCCAAGTGTCATAATCCTCAAACAAACTCCATTCCAACTTTATCACCTACTTTGGAAATTCTCTATTCTGAGCATAAGTGATAAACACATGACTTGTTCTGATTTTGTTGGTTCTATCTTCAATCATTGGCTCTTTTGGTAAGATATGCAGGCATCATCCCTCTATATGTACCACATAGTTTGTCATCCATACTCTATTTCCTTCTATTATTATCTTATTCTAGGAATTCCTCCAAATATGGTTGGTATTACAAGTTTTTGCATCTTGTTGGACCTAAAATCCAATTATTGAGTTATCTCCGAGTAACTGGGTAGAAGATAGAAAAATTAATATAGGTTTAGTTGACCATTTCTTTGATTGACTACTTGATTCTATCCTCACTTTGCATATGGACTCCTTTATTGAAGAACACAAGCTTATACTGAGAGGGGGGGTGAATAGTATAAGACCACTTTAAACTTTTTCCTTCAACTTTCAAATTAATATTATGCAGTGAATAGATAGCAGTATCAAAAATAGTAATCAAAGCAATGCACAAGATACCATCCACAAGAGAGACACAGCAATTTACGTGGTTCACCCAATGCGGGCTACTCCACGGATAAAATATTTCACTAAATTTTATCACCTCAAGTTCTGGGAAACCTTTCCCGATTACAAAGTTTATGGGCACCAACCCAAAGGAGACACCAATCCCCTAGCTCTGCTCTGGTTGGTGATCCTCTAGAGAACCTCTGCCCCCTCTGCCCTTAGCAAGTGGAACTCTATCCATAGAAGACACCTGTCTTCCCTGCTCTGGCTGGAGACCTCTGTCCTCAACTCTTTCACCTCCAAAGCTGGTCCTTGAATTTGCACTTAAACACAGTCCTTCGGTTCAGCGCAAATGTCCTCGTTCGCTTCCTCTGTTCTGCACCAAACACAGTCCTTCGGTCTGGCACAAATGTCCTCAAAATTGCACCTCTGTGCAATCACAGCAGCACTCGATCAAACATCAACTTATGCACCTCTGCGCAATCACAAGAACATGATCTTCGCGCACTCTGCTTCCTTGCAATCTCTCTCACTTAGAAGATTCGATGGAATGCACTCTATACACTGCAATCGAATTTGCACTCTGCTTTTTCGGCGATCGAACTTCTCCCCGCACTCTATCTGCAATAGTCGCACTTCGAACGCACACTTCGATCGATACCAAATCTCTTCAAACAACCCTCCTTTTATACTAACAATCAAGATCTAAACCTTGGTCTTAGTCAGATTGTTATGCAAATGCAAACCCTAACTCCATCGGCTGCACGCCCTAATCATCGTCGGCCCAATTTTAACTCTGTCGGCTTCAACCGCCTCTGTGGTTCAGTAGCTTCTATCGCGAAACCACAACATGTCATGATATCATGACATTTTTGCAGCCATACACTTTCGTTTGGCTATTGTCGTGATATCATGACACTTTTGCTTTTGTCTGCCTTGACAACATCCTTGTCACGAAATCGTGACACTTCTGACTTTGCTGACGTCATCTTCACTCCTATCATGAAATCATGACACTTTAGTCTTCATTGCCTTCTTCTCTACTTTTGTCATGAAATCATGACACATCTGCTTCTGCTGACGTCATCTTCAACTCTATCATGAAATCATGACCCTTTTGACTTCATGTCCTTCTTCTCTGCTTGCACTAGCGAAAATGAAACATGTCACGAAATCGTGACACTTTCGCCTTCGAGCTCTTCCTTCTTGAATTCATCACGAAATCATGATGCTTCTTCTGATGAAGACTTGCTAACTGTTTCTATCATGAAATCATGACACTTTCTCCAACTGAATGCTGCCATCTCAACCTATCATGAAATCATGACACTTTCTGCATTCGCAAGCTTTCTCTTCAACCTGTCATGAAATCGTGACACTTTCTGCATCCGTACAACTTCTTTGTAGCCTATCACAAAATCATGACACTTCTTATTTTAGACTCTTCCTTTTGCTGCATGTCATGAAATCATGACAGTTCTCTCTTCGAGATTTTTAGCATGTCATAAAATCATGACAATCCTCACCTCGACCTCTGTAGCATGTTGCGAAATCATGACATTTTTCATGTAACTTTCTCTCTCTTCTAACTTGTCATGAAATCGTGACAGTTCACACTATGGACTCTCTTTTCTGCATTATGTCATGAAATCGTGACACCTTTTCATCCGTACAACTTTCCTGGCAATGTGTCATGAAATCGTGACACTTTTCCTTCTCTGCCTTCCTACACTTTTCGAGTCATGAAAATGCGACATGTCACGAAATCGTGACACTTTCCATCTTGCTCTCCTTCTCTGCCAACATGTCACGAAATCGTGACAGTTTTGCCAAAACTTTCTCTCTCCTCAAACATGTCACGAAATCGTGACAGTTTTGCCAGCACTTTCTCTCTCCTCAAACATGTCGCGAAATCGTGATAGTTTTTCCAGCCAGCTGCATACTTTTTCTTACTTGTCTTTTTCTTGATCTTTTGCAAATGGGCTACTAAGAACTTCCTGGAAACTCACTGATCATGCTCTGAATAACCTTCAACAAAACAAATTCCTTGACATCAAATCAAATTGCTTCAAGAACTTCTTGACATCAATGACAACATCTACACTTGAGCAAAGGCAATGTACCCAAGGTACCCAAAATTGCCAACAATCTCCCCCTTTGTCATTGATGGCAAACCTTTACTGAAACACACCTTAAGAGCCAAAACTGAAGCCAACTATGCCAACACTGAGAACTGCCTTTGAAGTTTTGCTCCCCCTGACTTGAAGCTTTCCTCTTCACATTGAAACTCTCCCCCTTACTCATATCTCTCCCCCTTTGTCATCAATGGCAAAGGGTCACCTTTGGGGCTCGGGACTAAGAATGAGCCTCTTAGCTTAGTCCCTCCCCCACCTCCTCATGAGGAGATTAAAACTAGGATGGGAGTAAAACTCCCATTAGGCACTGATCATCATCAGTGTCTATAATTTCCTTGCTCGGCCTTTTCTTGAACTTTTTGCCCGCATTCCTATTTTTGTCACTGTTCTTGTTCTTGTTCTCATCCCTGTCCTTTTTCATGCCTTGATCCTTGGACCTGATCATGCCACTGTTCCTGTTCTTGTACCTTGGAAGATCAACTCTACACTGTCTAGTTGTGTGACCTGCATTGTTGCATTTATAACAAGTAACACTGTAATTTCTTTTAGGCATACCTGTTCTTTGAATCCACCTGTTTTGACTAACCGTGAACCTGATATTAGCCTTGCGAGACAATTGCCTTATGCCCAAACTGATTACAAGAGTAGCAATACCCTTGGAAGAAATTACCACTTCTAAAATTGTTGTTAACCTTCTTCATTTAAGACATGCAATGTGCAGCCATGTGACCAAACCCGTAACATGCAAAACATCTGTCGTGAAATTTTCCTTTATACGACCTCTTGGGTCCTGAAAACTTTTTCTTCGCATTCTGAATTTTGTTTTCTATTTCTACGCATCGATCACTCATGGACTCATGTTCTGAAGTACTTTCTTCATCGAACTCTCTTCCTTTTGGAATCTCTTGCTAGATTCCCCAACTTGTTCTTTGAGCGGCTTAACAAAACCAAGACCTATTTTATCTGTTGGATTTCTTTGACCTTTGATGAGAGACTTAACCCTTTTGGAGCTATCTTGAAACCTATACAGCTTATCCTTGTACTCTTTAATTTCCACTTCCAGAGAAGCCATTTTCTGTTCCAACTTATTATACTCAAGAATCTTAGACTCTAACTCATCCTTGAGTTCCTGTGTTTTAGCTATAGAGAAGTCAAGACTTTCTATAAGATCGTCTCTCTCCATACAACATTCATCTAACTTAATCTTGAGTCTATCATTCTTCTTTCTTTCCTTTTTCAAAACACTAAGAGCATTATTAAGTTCACTTTCAAGATCTTTTATTTGTTTGCTTTCTGAATCCTCAAGGCCTTTTCCAGATTTCTTATCACTAGAGGTGCTACCTTTTTCAAAAACCATACAAGCATCTTCTTGATAGTTTTCTGAAGCATCCTTATACATACTGGAAACCAAATCATTATTTGTACAATCATCCTCAAGGTGACCAAAATTTCCACATCTAAGACATTTCATAATAATGAATCTATGTTTCGGTTCTTCCTCCTTTTCTCGATATGAACAACATCTCATTTTCCTCATCACTTGAAGAGCTTTCACTATCACTGCTAGAACACTTACTTGCTTTGTCTAGGTAGAAACTCTTCTTGTTCTTGTGTGAATACCTCTTTCCTTGATTGTTGTGCTCATCTTTGTTCTTTCTGTAGTATGCTTGTGCTTTTCAGAATCCTTGCTCTTAACATCCTGTTTCTCTTCATCACTTTCATTCTTGGAAATAGTACAGTCAGTAGCATAATGACCGAACTTTCCACAATTGAAGCATCTTATATTTTTCATGCTTTTGTGCTTTCTAGATAACTTGCCTTTCTTGCTGTAATATGCCTCTTCATCACTAGAAGACTCATCACTCTCTTGAATCTGTTTGCCCTTTGATTTCTTGGTAGCTTTGAAAGCCGCCTCTTTCTTGACATCAACTTTCACTTGAGTTCTCAACTCAAATGCTGCAAGAATACTATGGAGCTCATCCTTTTTCAACTTATCCAAATCTTTAGCTTCCTCAATAGCAGAAATATTTTCACTAAATCTATTAGGAAGAGATCTTAAAATCTTATCACAAACATCATTTTCAGCAAGCTCAAGACCTAAGTCTTTCATGGAGTTAACAACCTCATCCATACGAAGCATGTAGTCACTAATATTTTCATCATCATTCATCTTGAGTTGTTCAAACATACCTTTGAAGTGTCTCAACTTGGCCTTTCGGACATTTACATCACCTGTGTGAACCACCTGCAATTGTTTCCACATTTCACTAGTTGTCTTGCAGTGAATCACCTTGGTAAGATCTGCCTTCTGTAAACCCTTCAGGATTGCATTCATTGCTTTTGAATTGCTGTGATGTAGGAGCCTGTCTTCTTTAGTATAAGGACCATTTTTAGGAATAGTGTACCCATCTTCAATCACTTCCCAAACCTCATTACCAAGTGCCATTAGATAAACCTTCATTCTTGCACTCCACAGACCAAAATCTGATCCATCAAGAATAGGTGTTGCATTGCCACTTGAATAATCCATTGTGTTCTTAACCAGTTCTTCCTTCAAGTTGTTAGACCTTTTCGAAGGAACCCGCTCTGATACCAATTGAAGAACACAAGCTTATACTGAGAGGGGGGGTGAATAGTATAAGACCACTTTAAACTTTTTCCTTCAACTTTCAAATTAATATTATGCAGTGAATAGATAGCAGTATCAAAAATAGTAATCAAAGCAATGCACAAGGTACCATCCACAAGAGAGACACAACAATTTACGTGGTTCACCCAATGCGGGCTACTCCACGGATAAAATATTTCACTAAATTTTATCACCTCAAGTTCTGGGAAACCTTTCCCGATTACAAAGTTTATGGGCACCAACCCAAAGGAGACACCAATCCCCTAGCTCTGCTCTGGCTGGTGATCCTCTAGAGAACCTCTGCCCCCTCGCCCTTAGCAAGTGGAACTCTATCCATAGAAGACACCTGTCTTCCCTGCTCTGGCTGGAGACCTCTGTCCTCAACTCTTTCACCTCCAAAGCTGGTCCTTGAATTTGCACTTAAACACAGTCCTTCGGTTCAGCGCAAATGTCCTCGTTCGCTTCCTCTATTCTACACCAAACACAGTCCTTCGGTCTGGCACAAATGTCCTCAAAATTGCACCTCTACGCAATCACAACAGCACTCGATCAAACATCAACTTATGCACCTCTGCGCAATCACAACAACATGATCTTCATGCACTCTGCTTCCTTGCAATCTCTCTCACTTAGAAGATTCGATGGAATGCACTCTGTACACTACAATCGAATTTGCACTCTACTTTTTGATGATCGAACTTCTCCCCGCACTCTATCTGCAATAGTCGCACTTCGAACGCACACTTCGATCGATACCAAATCTCTTCAAACAACCCTCCTTTTATACTAACAATCAAGATCTAAACCTTGGTCTTAGTCGGCTGTTATGCAAATGCAAACCCTAACTCCGTCGACTGCACGCCCTAATCTTCGTCGGCCTAATTTTAACTCTGTCGACTTCAACCGCCTCTGTGGTTCAGTAGCTTCTATCATGAAACCACAACATGTCATGATATCATGACATTTTTGTAGCCGTACACTTTCGTTTGGCTATTGTCACGATATCGTGACACTTTTGCTTTTGTCTGCCTTGACAATGTCCTTGTCATGAAATCATGACACTTCTGACTTTGTTGACGTCATCTTCACTCCTGTCATGAAATCATGACACTTTAGTCTTCATTGCCTTCTTCTCTACTTTTGTCATGAAATCATGACACATCTGCTTTTGCTGACGTCATCTTCAACTTTGTCATGAAATCATGACCCTTTTGACTTCATGTCCTTCTCTCCTTGCACTAGCGAAAATGGAACATGTCACGAAATCGTGACACTTTCACCTTCGAGCTCTTCCTTCTTGAATTCATCATGAAATCATGATGCTTCTTCTGATGAAGACTTGCTAACTATTTCTATCATGAAATCATGACACTTTCTCCAACTGAATGCTGCCATCTCAACCTGTCATGAAATCGTGACACTTTCTGCATTCGCAAGCTTTCTCTTCAACCTGTCGTGAAATCGTGACACTTTTTGCATCCGTACAACTTCTTTGTAGCCTATCATGAAATCATGACGCTTCTTATTTCAGACTCTTCCCTTTGCTGCATGTCACGAAATCATGATAGTTCTCTCTTCGAGCTTTTCAGCATGTCACAAAATCATGACACCTCACCACCTGATGTCACAAAATCATGACATTTTTCATGTAACTTTCTCTCTTCTAACTTGTCATGAAATCATGACAGTTCACACTATGGACTCTCTTTTCTACATTATGTCATGAAATCGTGACACCTTTTCGTCCGTACAACTTTCCTAGCAATGTGTCACGAAATCGTGACACTTTTCCTTCTCTGCCTTCCTGCACTTTTCGAGTCACGAAAATGCGACATGTCACGAAATCGTGACACTTTCCATCTTGCTCTCCTTCTCTACCAACATGTCACGAAATCGTGACAGTTTTGCCAAAACTTTCTCTCTCCTCAAACATGTCACGAAATCATGATAGTTTTGCCAACACTTTCTCTCTCCTCAAACATGTCGCGAAATCGCGACAGTTTTTCCAGCCGGCTGCATACTTTTTCTTACTTGTCTTTTTCTTGATCTTTTGCAAATGGGCTACTAAGAACTTCCTGGAAACTCACTGATCATGCTCTGAATAACCTTCAACAAAACAAATTCCTTGACATCAAATCAAATTGCTTCAAGAACTTCTTGACATCAATGACAACATCTACACTTGAGCAAAGGCAATGTACCCAAGGTACCCAAAATTGCCAACATTTATTGAGCTCATATTTTTCTTCTCATATACTTCAATGCAGAAAGGATGTAATCCTTGATTTAGCATCATGATAATTTTCCCATCCAATGGAATTAGTATCTGATCATGCTCCCAAGTCATACAACCTCCCATATATTTTAGGAAATCCAAGGATAAACATATCCCATACAATAGGGGTACCCTAGAAACTTGTATATCTTGGATGATAGGTAAATTTGGGTGGCCAAATATTAACATTGAGATTTTTTGTAATGTCCCTACCTTATTTATATGCTCTCCCCTAAAGTGTACCATTTCTAGCTTATGTTTATATGGATTCAAACCCCAAATCTTGCGGATTTCTATTGGCATGATTGAGAAATAGGCCTTTGGATCCACTACACAATTATGCAATACATTCCTTTCAAAAGTGAGAGATATGTATAAGAGAGGAGCAAGGGTTTTTAGAGAATTTAGGAGGGATATTTTGGCAATTGTATGTGCACTATTGACCATTGATTTCCTTCCAAGGGAAATGTCGATCAGGTGAACCTTTTTAGATACCAAAAAATATTTTCTCAATCCATTTGGCATAGGGGAAAATTTATTGAACAAGCTATAAAAACTTTCCATCCTTTGTGCTCTTTTTTTAGCATTGATAGTTGGGAAGTACAACCTCTTGTATGTCTCTAGCCTTTTCTAGCATAGTGAAGGGCTTTGTGAAGGAGAATATTGCAAGGAAATTTGGTCTATTACCTTGATGCTTTGCATTGGTGGCGATGGAGTATCATCATCTGCATATCCCTAGGATTGAGATATCACTAGGTCTGTGTCCTTTGAATGTTCATATCGTTGCACTATACTGTAAGCAATCAATTTATTCATCGCAGGGCATCTCCTCGCTTGCTGATAATGACTACTAGCTTTCTCACTCTAAATGTCACTATGGAAGATAGAAAATAATGAACTTGAGATTTGATTGCCTATTTGTTCTTCATAATTACCTTGTTGCACCTTATTCTCTAAACTTTTTAACTAAATATGAATAAGTTTTTGAAATTATTGTGTAGTTAGTTCCCAATTATCAAGATCTTGTCGCTTGTTTTCTGAGAACTATTTTAACTTCTTGAACTAGCCATTAAATCATTTTATTTATTTCTTGCTCTATTTGATTTCTGTCCAAATGGGGATTGGTAAAAGTATTATCCTCTGTTATTTTATACAGGATTGATCTTATCTTGTTAGAAAATGGAGCATAAAATGCACTTATGAAGGGTTGAAGAGGATACACAACTTCCCTAGGAGGTATTTTCCTGCTTGAATTAGTATATTTTTAGCTCGTATGGTATTCTTGAAAATTTATGGAAATTTCTTCTCTCTAGATTTCTAAATAAGAATGCTTATGTTAGAGTTGAAAGCTCGTATATAGTACAAGTATGCTTGGGCAAGGGATGGCTAGAACTCATGCGGGACCCTTCTCCAAATTCTTTTGAAATGGATATTGAAGTCAATAATACTTTCATGAGGAGCCTGTTTGATGAATGATAATTGAGTAAGCAACAGAAAAGGGTCTCTAGAGGCATCGAATGTATCAATGAGTGCTTCTACTAGATTACCCCATGTGCAAATGCTTCCATTTTCTAAAGATATGTACCATAGAAACATCTTCCCTTTAAGAGATAGAATGAGTACCCTAATAATCACATCCTTAGATGTAATGTTATGAATTGTAGCCACAGAAGTCACATTATGACATGCTCGAACATAGTTTTTTCTGTACCATCAAAGCTTGGTAAAGATTTTAGGGAAACCTTGGGGATATCATGCCAATATGGGATATTAAGAGGAACCATGTTATTCCACCAAGGATAAAATTGTTGAGCCATAGCTATTTGCTGGGGAAGTGGTATTTCAAAATTTCTAGGTTCTTCCTTCAGGTGGGAGTCACCAGATGAGCATCATTTCATCATTGATGAGGTCAATACTATTCATCAAATATTGAGTACTCTAGTATGGTCCCAATACTAGAGTACTCTGGTATGGTCCCAATACCAGAGTACTCGATAAGTTTGGACTAGCTTTCTCACTCTAAAGGTCACTATGGAACATAGAAAATAATTAACTTGAGATTTGATTACCTATTTGTTCTTCATAATTACCTTTTTGTATCTTATTCTCTAAACTTTTTAACTAAATATGAACAAGTTGAAATTATTGTGTAGTTAGTTCCCAATTATCAAGATCTTGTCGCTTGTTTTCTGAGAACTATGTTTCCATGTTTTTAACTTCTTCAACTAGCCATTAAATCATTTTATTTAGATCTTGCTCTGTTTGATGTCTATCCAAATGGGGGTTGGTAAAAATATTATCCTCTGTTATTTTATACAGGCTTGATCTTATCGAGTAGCGAGTTTCATTTCCACCGCATGGAAT